>OMLP01005679.1:3998-17788 GCA_900302685.1 Spondyliosoma cantharus | reverse complement strand
GGGTTTTTTTTTTTTTTTTTTTTTTCTTTTCCATGCAGATGAAAACACATTTTCTCACACTGGTTCCAGGTCGGATATTTCTCATCTGCATGTTTTTGAAATGACACTAAATCATGTGATGAGAAGCGTCAGCGATGCGGCAAAAAACGCAAAACTATAAATAAATCTGCATTTTTACTCACGGCGAAAATATCCAGGATTGCTGCCGCTTTGGTCCCCCGAGTAAACAAGCGCAAAAATATCCGTCCACTGCAGTGGTGCCGTCGGTGGATTCGTCCCAGTTAGATCCGCTCAAACTTGAGAGCCATCATCCTCCTCCTCCTCCTCCTCCTCCTCAGCCGCAGCGGAGTCGCGCCTGCGTCCTGCAGCACCCAGGCAGTCAGACCCGGACGGAGCCGAGCCGAGAGGAGGGACCCGCTCCTCTCGGCCCCTTGTCGCGTGTCTTCGGGCGAAGTTGTCGCTAAAACAAGCGGGCGCGTACCGAGACCGAGGCTGCAGAGCTGAGGTCTGACTGCGCCGCACGTGAAAACCGAGCTCAGGTCAGTTTGATCGCAGCGAGCGATCAGAGGCTCCCTCGCGCCGTCACACCGCCACAGCCTGATCTGTGATCAGTGCGCGTGCAGACGCTTCACACCTTTTCACACGCTGTCTGTCTGTCTGCTGAGCTCAGCATCTGTCAGGAACAGATGTGCTGCTGGGATGTAAACATGCAGCTGTGGTTACACTCAGCGGGATGAGGCAGTTTTAGCTCTTACATGTGCACTCTGGACAAAACTCAACAGCATGTCAACTTTAGAAATGATTTTTTGGATAAAAAAAAAAAACAAAAAATAAAAAAATTATAATCACTTTCCAGCTGCTTCTGGGTGACTAACAATCCAGACAGAACCAAGTTCAAACAGAGAGCAGCAGGGATGATGAAGATCGGCCTCCTCAAAAGAACATGAGATTTTTGGATTATTGTAGAAAATGAGTTTTGTTGCAAATAAAAGTTTAATGACCAGGGGCGGACTCAGGGTGTTTGAGGGGCAGGGGCGAACAAAGATTAAAAGGGGGGGGGCCAGCGTGCAGAGAGAGTCGTGATATATTTATAGTGAAGAGAGGGTTTTTCATCATGTTTTGTCCACGCGAAGGACACTTTATCATGTTTTATCTACCAAAGGACAGCCAAGAGGGCACGTGCTGCGTTTTTTTTTTAAACATGGGGGCATTAGGGGGGGCAATCAGTCCACCAGTGCAAATGAAAAGTCGGAAGCTGGAGCTGGGAATGACTTCACAGCGTTCCAGTTCAACAGGTTAGAAAAAAACAGTTCTAGTCAGGTTAGCCTTTGTTAGCTATCGTTAGCAATACCGATTGATAACGATGGATTTCACAGTATTTTGTGCCTACAGACACTAAATAAACATGTCCACGGAGAAAAGCTGGACAGTACTTTGTTTAAGATTGGTTTCATGAGACACAAATGAGTATGAAGTGCTAATGAGCAGTATATTCAACAGCCTTCACAGCTGTTGATGCGTGCAGCAGCCATCCTGGATTTTGAGGTCTGTTCCAGTTGAAAGTGACGACTGGGAAGTTGGAAATTAAGCAAGATAATCTTTACAAATTCACACAACTTTCGCGATGTTTTTGAAGCAAAAAACGCAATCAGCAGAAGTGGGGAAAAAAAGGTAGCACTAGACAATAAAGGAACGACGTCACCGTCCCGCTGATTGTCTTGAAATATAGGCTCAGAAAAAGGTGATGACAACTGTATGGTCTCCATGACAACTGAGCATCCATCCCTGAAATGTGGTTGACTGCCCTGGAGAAGCAAGGTAACGGGAGCTTGTGTTGCATTTTGTTTCATCAAGTTAAGATATACCATCATTATGGTATATAAAGTATGAGGTGATAAACACAAATATCAAATTCACTGATTACCTTGAGCCACAAATGTAAATCTTTATGTAAAAACGACATTGAACATGAGGAAACGCTGCCAGTGGCACGCAGCAGTTCATCACATCTACTGTATCCTGTATGTTTCAGTGTCTGCCAGCTGACCTCTTCCTGCACTTCACACTTTGATTTCACAAACATGCAAATCAACAGCAATCAATCAGGAAATCGGTTCCATTTACTCCCCCTGTTGCCCTGCGCGTTGTTTATTCCGTGTTGCGCTTTTTTTCTTTTTCGCTCAGAACGGGGCCGAGTTGTACTGAGTCAAATTAAAAACTGTCGTGCTGAGCCATTACATAATCACAACAGCACCGTGAATGACAGACCGCTTGTTTATGTGGCCGTACTACATTATTAGTCTCCCACTTGGAGAATGAATCAATGGGCATGGAGAAGTTGCGGACCGGGGGAGTGTGGGGGGGGGTTGGTGGTGACGTGTTGGCTCGCTCCCACTCTGAGCCTGCTCTTGTATTCATAAACCATGCATGCCATCAGTTCTGAATGCCGATGTCTGTGCCAGCTTTGTACCCATTGTGCTGAGGGGTCAATCTGATCAACCAAGGGCTTCGTGACGCCAGAAGGACGTTTCAGGTCACTTTGGACGTGCTAGAATTGCTGCGGTATGAACAGTATATCAGAACAATATCGACAACACTCCGCGCACCACTGGTCAACGTCCAGTGTTGGATGAGTAATTCAGATCCTTTGCTTTGGTAAAATGCCACACTTGTAGGGGGCAGCATGACCGCTAACTGCTGCTCAATATACTCTTGTGGCTGTAGCGACTAGCTGCCATTAGCAGGTTAGCTCAGTTAGCCGTGGAGCATTTAGTTGACTAGAGTTTGGCTGGGCCTCGACTTCATTTCACAGGGGAGTCACTGCAGGCAACGGAGCTCACCTCAAGTAGGGGGAGGCGACTTCCAAGTGAACGCGACTGGACGCCCGACTGGGACTGAGCACAGCCTCTGAGACAGACGGGCGCCAGTTCTAAGACAGGGGATGTAGTACAGAGGTGATTTACAGTGGCTCTGATCAGGACTAAGAAGACTGGGGAGGTATGACAGAAGAGGTATGACGTGGCAGAGGAAGGAGATAATCGGGCATGAGCTGAGGACGAAAAAAACGGCACGTGGAGCCTGAATATTTTCATGTCTTACTCAGTTGAGGACGTATTTTGACCAAACTCGAGGTGAGTTCAGGCCGTTTCCAAATGTTATTTTTTTATTTACTTACCGCAAACTCATGACTTAGTGTACATCTCCCAGCTGAAACTCCAGGGGCTATACGACTGTTGCCTCTTGTGGGACAAAGTGTTATTAGGAGCCAGGACGGGCCGGGGCTAGCTGGTTAGCATGCTAACTCCAGTAGACATCTCTGCATGATACATCAACACGCATGTTGATCAATTTGGTTCATTTTTTTGAACACATATTGCCTCTTTAAATTGAACTGAGCATTGAACTTTGGACAAAATTTTATTATAGAATATTATCAATCCACCAAAACCACAGCCTCAATAAATTAAAGAGGAAACAGACGAAACTGCATAGTGAAAGTGAGGTTTACATGAAACCGGTGTCATTATTCTAAAGCCATTACGTTGTGCAATCAACATTTACTTCACAATGATAAGAGGAGAAATACATGAACAAACTGCAATGTTTGGCAAAATAAAGTAGCTTGTCTTTCTTCAGATAAACACGGGCTGACGCAGAGCAAAATCATCACCGTTGGTTGAGTTAAAAGTGCTGAAATCCGCAGCGGGATCGTCGGATAACCTGAAGGTCACCGGTTCTGCGCGTTGAAGTATTCTTGAGCATGTGATGAGCACCTTCAGCAACTTGCATGGCAGCCTTTGCTTCATCAGTGTATGCAAATCAATTTGCACAGTAGTTCTGAACAGCTGACATCCATCAGAGCTCAGTCAAAAAAAACAGCTCAAATCCGATCATGAATGAAAAGTACGTAGAAATGACAGCAGAAAAAGTCTCCGTGGGATTTAAACGACCTTGAAATGTGTTCAAAGGTCTGAAAACTGCCTCATTAAACCAAACACAGAGGAGACAGTGGTCCTGACATGCCAGGAAACAAGCCTTTTGATGACACACGCTGGAGAAACATCCCTCACCTTCTGTGATCTCACCGCAGTCACAGTTTCCGTCCTGCCTTTAAGAGCCCTTCTCTTCCGTTTCCTCACTGCCGGACACGGTGGCTCCTGTCCAACGGCCGCGGACTCTTTCACCACAACTTCCTCTGACTGGACAGCAGCAGCCGGCTTCTCTTTGGGCTTTTTCTTCCTCTGAAATGACACAGAAGCTTTAATTATTTGACGTTATTATTAAACCGAACACGGGAGCAGAGTTTTATTCCTACAAGCGCGTCATCTTTGAGCCGCTGCCTCTCTGAACAAACAGGTTCTATTGGTAAAGTGTTTCAGTTTGTGAACTAAAAGTTACTGCAACGCGCCATCCAACGTGGAACCGAGTGATATTTAGCATGCACTGACTGAGCCGGACAAAAGCTTCCTTATTCAGAGGCCATTGATTATGATTGGTGCTGTCAGGTAAACAAATGAGGTTTTGTTTTTCCTGCTGCAGAGGAACAAAACTACATGCAATGCGTTTTATTCACCCAGGGGAACAATCGTATAGTGTAATTGAATGGAAACAGGCTGATAGCGTTTATGGAGGGGATCTGCTGCATGTTAAAATGAGCAGGCGGCGTCGTCCATCATGTGTCAGATTGCAGTTTTTTGGTCCGTTTTCTCTCAGCGGGCTTTATGTTTTGAGGCATACAGCATTTTTTGAAAAGAGTGATTGTTTAGTCCCGTCTCTGCTATGAATTACAGCCGACCGACAGAATGCATCAGTCACATTTCCATTGTCAGAAAAGGAACAAGCCTGCCTTTCATTCAGTCGTTGAAAATAACACGCAGTCGTGAATAAATCATTCCCATGTTGCACGGCGTGACAGATCCTGCTGTAACCTCTGAACCGCCAGCAGCTCGAGCTTTGACACCTCTGCCCACACTTTGTGCGTCCTTACACAGCAATTAGCTTTTCAGTCAATGGTTCAAATGGCTCCATAGTTGTATACTTTGATATTCGGTTTCTTATTTCAACGCAAACATCTTTATCAGGAGAGGCATTTTCAGCTGTGACTCTCATGAAGTGCTGCGAGGTGCATGTAACCAAGAACATCAGTCCCATCTTGGAGAAAACAATGGTTTCACGCTAAAGTATGTAGGAAAAAAATCCATTAATTCTATGTGCAAAAGGTGACAAAATGCAAATATCCACCATTTCACAGACTTGGAGAAATCTGATTTGTTTTTTTTTATCACATTGTGGTTGAAAAGTCGGCAGTTACATCATGCGATCGCCCCGATTGGTGAAAAAACGAGCCCTCTCCACTATAAATGTATAATTTCTTGTGTTTCTAAGAGAAAAACTCACACATATATCCACACTACAAGAAGCACAACTGGTAGAAGAAAAGGGAAAATGGAGATTATACAAAACAAAACTCAAAATAGCAACGTAGGGGGTGTATATTTATTTGTTTTCTGTTACTGTTCAATGGAATAAAAAGAAGAAGAAAAGCTCGTAGCGCCATGCTGACAATATAGAGCTGAAGATGGTCTCATGACTGACTACTTTTTCTCCTTTTCTAAACTTTCGCACGTTGCATAAAGAGCCCCTTGTACTTCATTTGTCAGTATGAAGGCATCTGTTTCCCTGAGATTCAAAAACAGAGACCGACGGCCTGATGACCGATGGTCGCAGCGCTACGTGGGTCGCTGTGTCAGAGTCCTCACATGCCTCTTTGTCCACGCTGGCTGCTGCAGGAGGAAATGGACCTTTGTTGGCACGTCGGTGCCGAACAGACAAAGGGCTTCACTCATGGAGCCATTTCAGAGAGCCTCTCCAACTTATCACTCACAATAACCGCACAGTGCTTCTCCGCCGGGTAACAACACTCATCACCGCCGTGCCAAAACACACTGAGCGAGGGCCAGCACAGTTACACATCTCTCAGTATAAAGTGAGCCCACTTAGTAATGGAACTGCAGTGCGATAAAGCCGCAGCTGCTGAGAGGTTTTATTACAGTGCGTAGATTATATGGGACGGATATAAACATTGTCCTCTGCAGGGACACTCGATTGGACGAAAGGGGGCTCCAGCTGAGGAGGGTCTGCTGGTGCCACACACGCTGTAGCCGGTGCACCGATGTTGCGTGTTAACGAACAATGCACTTTGATTTCTGTTCCAAAACGCTAATGCCAGTTCCTCTTACGTCTATAAAGAAACACTGTTATTCATGCTGGAAACATTAAATGTATCACTTCCCTCTCTGACTGAGACAGAAAGCCAAACGTGAAAACAGGATATTCTCTCGTCTGAGTCACTGCTGTGCTATAAAAGTCAGGACAATTAAAGGTTGATTGCGTAGGATTTTAGCGGCCTCTAGCGGCGAGATGGCAGATCACAACCAGTGAAACACCCCTCACCTCACCTCAGCTCACCTCACCTCACCTCAGCTCACCTCAGCTCACTCACACTATCATGGCCTCTAGAACTGAGTAATAATGCTTCAGCACACTGAATAAGTAATAATGAGCTGAACAAGCGTGCCGGCTGTGTGCTCCTAACACCTGCAGGCTGGTTGTAAGAAACAGAGCAAAGTGCAAGTGAACGAGGACCTCTGAAGGCTGAATTCGGCATTACAAGCAAGCTAATGAGCTAAACTGGACTTTGAGAACTTCACCATGATCGTTCAGATAGATTCTCTCACCTGAGCTGGAGCTTTCGGTTTGGAGTGCTTCGTCATCGCTGTAGGAAAAGAAAAACAAAATCAAATTTCACCTCAGGAGGAGCAGCGAAATGTGACTCAGTTATCATATCAGTCATTTCAACTACTAGTGGTCAAAGTGGCTTTGCTTTAAAGGGGCACTATGTAGAAATTTAAACTCAGAATTTTTAGATTTACAATATTAATGAGGCGCTTTTACAAAGTCAGAAATAAATTCCGTAGCTGAATAAACGAGCTGTTCTCGGAGGAAAACAAGGTCCTAGAACACTGTTTGAAGCTAGAAAGATGGCAGGGTCCGCCACATATAAACTAAACTGAAACAGTGTGAAATTATGTTGTCCTTCAAGGTCAGTTTGTTTATTCAGTTTATTCAGTCATACAAACAAAGGCGGTTTGTTTATTTAGTTTGTTGAGGCGTAAAAAGATCTTTTGCGTCTGATTAAAAATTCCCCTCCCCAAAAACTACATACTGCCCCTTTAAAATGTGTAAAATGCAGCAGAGATGACATACAAGTCCTGAGTCACCGTTCGCCGCATGCATCCACATGTTGCCCCTCAGGACACCGTGACTCTGCAGATCACTGCAGGCTCGAGCTGCATGCTGCCGTCACATCGTGTCAAACTTATAACATATCATTAAGCTCACATGTTGGTGTGTGTCGCAACGCTCGGCAGTGTCGTTTCACATTCTTAGTAAGATGGGAAAGTATGCCTCTGATGACTCACGGCAACGTCCCAAAAATAAGCTTTTTATTGAACTAATGAGTATGAAAGAGCCATTGTATCCACTCACATGGGTAAAAGCACATTTGACCAGTAATTAGAGCAGCGCCGACCACGAAATGAAGTGTGAGCCAACACGGGCTGGCAATTTGTGGAAAATGTGGAGTCTTGGAAAGGAAGCGCTCACATTTTACAATTACAGGATTTGGAAAAAAAAAAACAAAAAAAACAAACATTTCCACTGAGTGCTCCTCCCGAGCCTGAAGTTAAAACTTTATAGTGAGCGGCTCTGTCTTATTGTAAGCCTATCACAGGCCTCCACACACCCACAGACGGGTGGGTGTGGGGGTTCAGGGCCCACCTACCTGCCAGGTACCTCTCCAGAGAGGGCGAGGAGCTCTGGTTCCAACTGTAGCAGCAGAAGAAGAAGAGCCAGACCAGGAGAGTGGCCAGAACCAGAGCCAGGACCCAGAGGAGCCGGGCCACAGCTGGGTTAGTGACAGCCCAGGCTGTCAGGATATCCATGCTGAAGGTCGCTCCAGGAAGAGCCTCACTATCTACTCAGTCTGATTCCCAGAGTGTGTCTTGCAGAAGAGCTCATGAATGGGCTGGCTGGTTTGTGTCCTCTCCGGGGCAGCCACAGTGCCTGCAGCAGCAGCAGCAGCAGCAGCAACAGCAACAGGAAGAAGTCAGCCAGAGCAACGGCAACCACAGATGGATACCAGCTGTTCCAGACGGAGCCCTGCTCAGACCTCAGCCCACGTCAGCTCGCAGTGTGTAGGCATGTGTGCAAGCCTGCGTGTGTGTCTGTTGTGTTTTACTGAGACCTGGAAAAGTGTGAGTGAGTGTGCGCGTGTGTGTGTGCGTGTGCATGTGCATAACAGTGTGGAGGAGTGGCTAGGAGTTACAGCGGCTGGCATAACCGTCAGCCACTCCCAGACTGAACATCAGTAAGAATCCTCACACGGACCAAAAGGCTGCAAACTTGACTGAGAAATGCACCTGGGGCCCTTTCCCCTCTTTACCTGGACGGCTGCCAGCAGTTATTCCTATAATGACAGAGGAATGATTGTCACCTCACATGTCTGTCATTTCTTGAAGGTTATTAACCAGGCTCTCCTCATTAACATCACAAAACCACAGACTCCTGTGAGGAAAGGTGAGAACTTTAACCGACCCAAACTATTCACCCGACAGGTTTTAGACGAGGCTCGTTCCATATAATGTGCACGTTCGTGTAATAATACTGCAGCGAGCATTGAAGTCTGGTTTCACAGCCGTTTTACACAAGATAAACATTGGATAAGGATGTGCTAAATTGGACTGGGCTTAGAGGGCAGCTTAGTTCAATATTGAGGAATAAGGTGTGGCTCAACGAACAACCAATTACGACAGAGCACGCCTGAAACGACCCGAGCGTGTGACGCAAGCATGACCAAGTCGTCTTGTCACTCTCATGCCGAGAGAAAGTCCGGTGAAGTTTCACAGTCTGCTAAACACTTCTGGAGCTTCACCCCGAGATCCAAGATTGATTTGATGAGACATTATTTACATCCTCGACACGCAGTCAAGCTCGTGCACCTGCTAACGCTTCAGCTTCAGTGACTTGGCTTCAAACAGCGCCTAAATAACTTCTTCTCAAATCTATTTGGGATCTCGAGCTTTTAAGGGAGTTCCATTTTACCCAGCACAGGTTGTAAAGAGCCGGTCTGTTTATTATGTTTTTTTTTAAAAGTCTCCAGTTGTTTAGGAGAATTCTGCAACGCTGTGAAACTTTAGAAATGTTTTGTGGGCTATGAAATTTCCCTTTGCTTTACATCGGCGTGAGGGCGAGTAGATGACAACTGAATTTTCATTTTTGGGTGAACTTATCCTTTAATATGATGTCCATACCAACAGCGCTTCCCACGTGCTTATTGTTCATCACACTGTACTGCCTCTCACATGAAGGCCTGCTCCAGGAGAGCCGAGCTCAGTGACAACTTTCAAAGTGTTTAATTTAATTCACATGTCGATTTTACATCGGTCTGTTCTTATTTTATTTTTTTACAACGCGTCAACACGTTTATTAAAAACAGGAAATGCACAGATGGTGAAATGCCACAAATCTGCAGACAGCAGAAAACTTAACCAACACTGCCACCTAGTGGTCAAATATAAATAAAGGAAGAAAAAACAAACTTTTAAGAGGCAAAACATGTTTAATGCTTATTCAAAGTCAAGCTAATACCATATCCATCAACAGCTTGTCAGCTATGAGAATAGAGTTCACTTAATATTAATAATACTTCAGGCTTAAATGGCCACATCAAGTGCAGATGCCTCCTCTTGGATAATGTTTATTGCAGCAGTTAAGCTGATAAATAACGTCGCAAATAAAGTGATAAATTAGTGAATTAATAAATACAATAAAAAAAGCCTAAATAATATCCCCCAAGAGCCGTCGCCATCCTCTTGACGCTGATTTCCATTTCAATAGAAGCCGGAGTCTTGAGCAGCCCAGTTTGGTGTCTGAGAAGAAAAGTACACACACATACACACACACACAAAAAAAACAAAAAGACAAGAGGAGAGGCGTTAGAAGAAGGAAGTCAACAAGAGATCTGATCCAAATTTAGATCCTCTCCAACTGAAAACACCTGCCAGCTTCTCTCTTAAAAAACAACCGGCAGGAATAAAACAAACTACGTTCTGACAGAATTACGACGAGACGGTCTTCATTCTCTTTGAAGAGGCAAATAATTTAAATTAGTAGCATGATTATTTTTGGCAGATGATATTAGCACTTAGTTATTACCCAAAATGAAATGTGTTAAGCAGATTTACTTAAAAAGAAGAATCGAGTTTCATAATGCAAGCTTAAAAAAAAAATAATCCACGAGCAGGAAGTCAGAGGTCACAATTGCAATCAGCTGAAAGAGGAAAAGATCAAGTGTTGTGTTTTCACACAGATCCATCGGGGGGCAGTAGGAGCATCGAGCATGGGAATGATGTGACCTTAAAGGGTGACTCCACCAATTTTACAAGTTAAAGTGTGTTTACAAGTAGTTTAAAGCCTTTTGTGACTTCAGAGGAAGCTGCATGTGATCTGATAAACCGCCTCCTGTGATATCACTCAGCAGCCAAGTTGCATTGTTGGTAATCTATGCACATGGATAATAAAAAAAAAACAATAGACAGAACAGAACCGGATAGATCGCCGTTTACATTCCACAGAGTCTTCTTCGTTTTCTAAACCTGGTGCCTACATTACCCACAATGCAGTACAGCCACTGAGTGACTTTAGCTGATCACATTAAGCTTCCTCTGGAGCCACAAAAGGCTTTTCTACTCGTTTCTCCAACAATATACAGTAGTACTCCCCAAGACAATCGGTGAAACTGGCGGCGTTGCCCTTTAAGAGCCTGACTCTCCTACATGTGCATCTTTGAATGTAAATGTAAAATGTATAAAAAAATACATAAAGCCTAGTAGCTTCTATACGCAAGACAAGCAGTTGTGATGTTTGAAAAGAAAGTTCAGTGAAAGAAAGAAAGAAAGATGTACCAAGAAATAGTCTTTTCCTAAATACTGCTGAAGGGCGAACAGGTCGCATCTCTATCACATGCATAATGTGAAGCTCACCTCATTCCTGTTACTGTGGGCCACTTTCTTCTCGATGTTCATTGCCAACATCTGGCTACGGAAGGACAGGCTCTTGGTCTTCTCGATCACCTGCTGGTACGGCGACACCGCGTTGTTGCCCATCACCACATGACCCTGACAAACGAGATTCGCAAACATTTACCGCCCCGACTTTAAAATGCGCCGCCAGATAAATCCTGACAGGTTTTGGATGCTGGCTTAGGCAGGATAAAATACACTGACGTAGCTGTTTTTTTACTACACAAATTAGCAGTCTAGTCAGGGCCTGTTTATGCGAGCCTCCGTGTTTTGAAGCTCATCTGACTGGAGGTGGATCAGCGAACGCGGAGCCTCACCAGTTTGGAGTCGATCTTGGCATCGAGCCTGGCGTTACGGATGAGGTTGACGATCCACCTCTCCGCCTCCTCGGGCGTCATGTTGAGCTTGTCTGCCAGCATGCTGAGTGGAGAGAGCGAAGGGGGAGGGGGGCATTTCAGTCAAGTAAATATCCTTTGGGGGGAATCCAAAGTCTTTTAAGTTCCCTTTTTTGCTCTTGAATATACTTGAAAAACTGACGGGGACGTGAATAAAATCGAGCACTGAGAAGTTAAATTATTGAAGTCTCCTGCTGAAGTTGAAAAGACCTTTTCATCACTTTTCTCGCGTTGTAACTGAAGCAATTCTTGAATACATAAAAAAAAAAAAAAGGCAATGTACACTCTGCTACCGACACAGAAGACAAGTCAAGGGAGGTGTACCTGATGCTGATACACTGATGAATACGACAAAAGGTCTCAAAGATGAACAGACGGGCGTTCTCAATAAAATCCTCAAGGCAAGCAACCAAGAAGAAGTCATTCACAAGCACCTGAAGGATAAAAGATCACACTACCGTAAGCATCGCTCACTTTACATGCAGAGCATTCACTCAAGAATATGAAAGTTTAGAGGAAATCAGAAAAGATGAGGCCCATTTTCCAACACATGCTCATACATAAACATTTCTAGAGTGTGTAGCTATAATTTGAGACCATACCCGTGATTTACTGGGATGATAAGTATAGTTTCAGTGCAACTGCAGCACATAATGTGACACGACAACCACACATAATGTGCTGGAAACCATTCCTTGCGGTCCGGCTGTTCTGGCAGAATTTCCAGCTGTCGGTTTATCAACCCATACATTAAAATGTCCTGGTCGAAATTATCTAACCTCACAAAGTGTTTTTTTTTTGTTTTTTTTTTTTATGTGATGGTTTTGTTTTGGGCTCCTGCTTTGGACTGAGGGGAGGTTTTGTCTGCAGAATCCTCAACATGCATGAATCGACGTGTGACTGCTGTACAGGAGGCTCATGTGGCGCGAGCGTGAAGTTTGACTCGAGTTATTTTGCTTTTAGACAAACTCGCAAAACGATTCTCTGCCTGTCAGAAAAAGAAGCCAACACGCTCGTGATATTAGCAGCTATGTTTACATTTCATTTAATGTATTCTCAGGGTCCATTTTTATTTTTATTTTTTTAAATGTCAGCACAACAAGATGTTAACACATTTCTCCATCGTCGTTGCCAAGCTCGTACTACAGAAAACATGAAACCGGTCCGTCGTGAATCATAAAACAGTCACCGCACATGAGCCAAAGCGGCGCTTCGTGGAAGATGATGTCCCGATGTCTCCATCTGTGGTCTTTAAAGCGGCGATTGCAGAAACATCAACAGGGATGTTTGGCTCAACCCCATGAATATATTACTGTGTCGGAATTTGAAAGGAAACACGGCAAAGGGAGCCGTTTTTGTGTAAGAAATCCAATTATTCAACGCTAATACGTAAACACAAATGAAGGTGCCACAGTCCCCCTAAATCCTCAATCAGTTACTTCATCACTAGTATTAGTTCGTATTGAAAGAGTGTCTGAAGCAACATTTTTGTGAGTCATAATAAACTAAATAAATTAAAGGACAGTTTACCGTTTGCTTTTTCTTCACCATCTGTTTTTTGGGGTAAAAATTGTATTATTTTGCTTTGTACAGTTATTTTGGAAACCCTTCAATTAAATGAGCAAAATAAACCAAATGTGAATGAATATTTATATCTTGTGATCAAGATGAAATTTATACATATTTTACATCAATTAAAAAGTCCTTAATTAGGACAAGTTGTTGATAATCTGGACAGTAAATCATGTCAATTTAATTAAATTCCCCTGATCATTAAAGTCCATCAACAGAGACCAACAGAACGGCTTAATGAACTATCCTCACTCTGCTGTCAGTTTGCTCTCACTCCTTATCTGACAGGGTAGTTGAGGCCTTTCGCAACCACTGCGTAATTTATACAAGAGGGGTAAAAGCCAATTGATGAGAGTGCTTAAACAGCGCGCAAAGAGGTCCCCAAATACATCTACAGAACTGCACTCAAGGGTTTCTAAAGAGAAGGCAACCGAGCCCCAAATCTGACAGCTGTTCCGCTTTGAAAATCAGACTGAATAAAAGTGAGAGCCAGCAAATCAGGCCAGACATGGATTTGCTGAGGCTGAATAGCTGCAAAGTTAAATGCCAGAGACTCAGGAGATCAGAGCACCATAGCCAAGGGAGGCTTCGCATTACCCCTCAGTCCCAGGAGACGGCTAACTTTTATGGGGCCGATTTAGGCCTGTGCACCATGACAAACACACACTGTCATGCAGAAAAA
>OMLP01005674.1:3997-16249 GCA_900302685.1 Spondyliosoma cantharus | reverse complement strand
GTAGTGTAACGCGTTACTACTGAAAATATGGTAACGAAATGTAGTTCCTTTTTTGGTTGGGCACAACGTTACTTTTCCGAGGGACAGATTTGACAGCGACACTGCCTCAGCTGCGCGCTTGCGCAATAGTTGCGAGCCCTCATCCCACACTGAGTGTTGTGCTTGGAGAAGGTGAAGGAGCAATTTATTGATTACTCGAGGAAACAGATCGTGAGGGAGTTGCGAGCTCCGGGTGGAGTCCCCGTCTGGAGATGTGGAGGTGGGGATGCTGGACCTGTAGCGCAGGGTGGCAGGTAGCGTGGTGCGCCGGTAAGCCGGTGAGCACGGAGACAGTAGCTGGCTTTAGAGGTGCGGAGGGCTGGATGGCTGAGCAGGAGCACCAAGCACCATAATAACCCACAAATATCACAGGACATGACACTGAGGCTGCTACTAGCAATAGCATGCAGAGAGCAGTCAGTCATCATGGCAAGAGGCGGAGCTCCACAACCAACAGCAACTTGTTTTCTTGTCAAGTGCTCTGTTTGTGGCATCATAATAAAGAGCACAAAAGAAATACCTGTTATGTCCTCCATAGTAGAACTTTATGTAGACACATTTAGGAAATTAGATGGGGTTCGTAAAAGTAAACGAGTAACGTAAAAAGTTACTTTGCATAGAAGGTAACAAAGTAAAGGGATTACTTTTTTAAGAAGCAACGAGTAACGAGCATACACTACTTTTTAAAAGTAACTTCCCCAACACTGACTGTGACAACACAGACAAGTATAATACAATGTGGGATTCTATTAAATTATTTTTGGAGAGAGAAAAAAACTATTCAGTACACAAACACAATTATAACAGAACACAGACAATACAGATCATTTCAATTTTCTTAATATTTTTTTCAAAGTGGCCTTTATTCAAGTGCTTGTTTGCAGAGAAAGCTAGAATGGCACACAGTAGAGCGAACACCTCTGCTAAGGTTCAACAGGCCCTTTTAGAGACACTAGATTGTACTCAATCAAAGATGACAGCTACCTAAATACGGCTGATTTTTTTTCATCAAGATCCATGCATTACCCCCTGAGATAATAACGAACGAAAAATGCCCTATGAAGAAAGTGAGAAAAAAAATCCTGGGGTCTATTCTTGGCTGAGACCCATCCTCCATCCAAGTTTCATGGAAATACGTTCAGCAGTTTTCGTGTAATCCTGCTGACAAACCAACCAAGCAACAGACAGACTCTGGTGAACACATTACCACCTTGGCGGAGGTAATAAAAGAAAAACTTTTGTCTTTTTTGTCAAGAACTGCAAACACACAAAGTTCTAATGAACTCTGCCAGATAGAGTGCCCTGTATAAAGGAACACAACAGTCGTCACGTTAACTAATCAAAGACCACTGCAAAAGGAAGCGACTAAGCAAGAACAGGGGAAAAAAAGGGTACAGTGCAAGGATCAGTTCAAATCAAGCACGACTTCAACTACAACTGCTACAACAACTAATGAGCATACAGTACATATATCAGCCTTGGGTTGTATTGTATATTAGCCTTTTAGTATGCTTGTTGCGCAGGCAGCATAACAACCAAGTAAAGCTAATCATGTTGGCACTGGAACATGAAAGTCTGGCTGGCATAAAACTTTCACAATCTAACACCAAACTCTGACCTTTGTGTGGCAAGAGACAGACAAGTATTTAAGTCAGATGTACTTCTAAAATTTGTATTTTATTTTTAGTATGCATTTCGCTAATCCCTGGAATTATGCTGCTTGCCGAACATCACATACGATTTAAATGAACATACGTTCATGCTAAAAGAAGTAGATTTTGTGTAGAAGCAATACCAGAAAGGCAGGAAAAATGGTGGAGCAGTAAAAGGCGGAGATAAAGAACTAAAAGTAGAATGAAAGGTTGGCAGGGCAGGCGGTCTCAGGTGTTACCTCCACCATTATTAACCTCTTGCTTTTTAAAAAAACAGAGTCCAAGGTCAGATTTTTAACAAGGTAGAATCACAGGACAGACTCACTCCATCTTCCATTTCCTTTCTCTCTGTGTCCTCCTCACAGCCCTCTGTCTCCTCAGTCTTCCCACTTGTCAATTCTCTACCTTTAATTTTGGATTCTTTGTCCCCAGGTGGGATGGTGCTGAGAGGGCCGAAATAAATATATATTTATTTTAGTGACATTTACTGAGCAGACGTTGTAGTTCCACCGCAGCCGGTTGTTCTCCTGAGGCCGTTCCAGCTGTTCCTTTCAGCTGCTCGGGTCACTCTGTCCAGCCTCTCTCATTGCACGGGGAGCTATTGTATCATCTCTTAGCCGCATGTCCTCAGAGCTGTCTGTAAATCTGACTGATGGAAGTGATCTGTATGTGTGTGTGTGTGTGTGTGTGTGTGTGTGTGTCACCAATTAGGACTGAGTGTAATGTTGGATGTGTGTGTGTGTGTGTGTATGTGTGTACAGGGGAGGTGTCATTGGTCTATATTTACCAACTTAAGAATGAGACAGCATTGTGTTGTCCACATTCTTGGCACCGAAGGACACTTTGTGTTCAGGGTCACCCTTTACCAATACATCAAGACAGTGTAGAGAGGTAGACACGGACAGACAGTGAGAGGTAATGCCGAGAGGTGAGACAGCATTTTGAACAAGATCTTCAAGGAGAGAGACAGACAGGCAGACAGAAAAGGAAGTGGGATATATCCGTCCTACAGATCTCTGACACCCAGAGGACTTCACCTGTTTCTTTAAAGAAAGCGTGAGTGGGATTTCCTTTACCCAGCCTTCATTTAAATCTAGCACAAATGGCACAGAGCTTTTTTGGTGACAGGTTACCACCGATAAAGCTATGTGATAACCCTCATTGATATATAAAACCACAACAATACGCAGGAGTAAAATGCACACTGCCTCGATAATGCTGTTAATTATTATTCTTTGTTTTGTCAGAAAGGTTCTTTTCCTCTTGAGTGTCTTTTCTTGTTTCTTCAGCTCGTTGAACTTCTTAATGGTCTCGTCTTTTGATGGCCTCAGTGGATGTGGCTTTTAATTACTCTTTAGGGAGCTAGCTCCTGTATCATTTAGACAAATCCTTCCCCTTCAACGAGTAGAATAGTAAATTACTTCCCCTTGTTCCTCTGTTGATACAGTTTTTTTATTATCAGAGACTTGGAAACTGAGCTCTCAATTCACTCCAGAGACTAAAAGCTAAAATTGTGTGTAGCAAAGAGCGCTGCCATACTTTCGCTCTCATCCCTCCAGGGGCCTAGGATCCAGGCCTGCCCATGGAGACTGATCAATTTTAATGTGGCAGAGGTCGACCTTTCATTAGCAGTGATCAAACAAAGCCCCCTCCTTTCACAACAGTGAGCCACAAAAAGAGCAACAGGGGAATCAGCTGGCCCGCTAGCCTATTAGCCAGTCAGCTAGCGCGATGCTGTTTTCCACAATGTAATTGAGGGAGATGAGGAGAAATAACACATTGTGCTTGTTTATTGCGTTAACACAGGTGGTTGCTATTGGGACTGGGAGAATTAAGCTATCACTCAGGCGCGACCTGATTCTGTTTGTTGGGCGCGTTCTGCATCCACTTCCCCAGAGCAGCCGCATGATTAATGATGGGCAGGGTGTGGGCAGCAGCATGGCGGACCTCAACTGATGAATTATTAGTGGCTCAGCGACCCACAAAGGGGCGATTCATCCAACGTGGGACTGAAACACACCTCTTCTACAAATCTATTTTGAAACCACACTGGAAAATGAAAAAAGACAAAAATAGGAAAACAGAAGACTTATTGTCATAACATGACTGCTGAGATTTTACTTTAAATGCTGAAATGATTCATCCAAAATTAATCTGGAAAAAACATGCCAAAATGTGACTGATGACAGTTGTTGTCTTTCGTGGTCTCCTAGGACAGTAAATTGAATTGCAAGTTACCAACTTTTAAATGAATTGCCAAGAATTTTGCTAATCAATTAATAAGTCAGTAATTTTACATGAAAAAAAAGCAAAAAATTCTCTGATTCCAGCTTTTTAAATGTGATATTTTCTGTTTTCTAAACTCCTCTATGAAAGTAAACCAAATATCTTCTGTTGTGGGCAAAACAAGACATTTGAATAGGTCAGCTTTGGGAAACAATGATAGCCAATTTGCACACATCTTCTCACACAGTATAGAGAGCAAACAACTAATAGCTTACTTGAGAAAATAATTGACATATTAATCAATAATGAAAATAAATGATAGTTGCAGCCCTAAAAATGAATATCTTTGAGTTTGGGGCAAGGGATGTGAAATACGATTGTGTCTTTCTCCATTTTCTGACCTTTTGTAGATCAAACTTTAATTGAAAAGATAATTGACAGAATAATCAATGAAAATGATCACAAGATGCAGCCCTATACTTTGAAATAGCTTTATATTAAGTGCAAACTATTCAATTTCAGACACCAATTTTCAGTGCATAAAGTGCATAAATGATATTTTGAATCGAAACCCACTTAAGGTAGGTGTGTTTGGCACTCTTTGGCAAATGGAAGTCATGAGGCCGACAGGTTTGATCCATGATTCTTTTGATCGAGGATGTAATTGCAGAAAATATTGATTCGGAAAACATTAATGTTGGTCGCACTCCATTGTGTCTTTGGGTTGCCACCTCCCAACACACTTATCTTAGATATTAGGAGAGTCATCTATCAGAGAACCAAGTAGTGCAGTTAACATTTTGCATACACTCAGCACACACCTTGGGTTAGGGTCAATTATATATAAAAAAAAACTACTAGAAATGTAACTTGGGTAAGGTCCGGTCTGAATACAAAGCAGCTATGTCTAAGGCTTAAGTGTCTACAGTGTAAAGTGGCTTTCATTTGGCAACTTAACTGCACTCAATATGAAACATGCACCTGCAAGTTGCTCCAGATACGGGTGTCTGTTGACTGCTCATAAATATAATGTAGCTGTGTTTCAGTCCAAGGCTACAGTGTCTTTCGTGTCTGACTGACTCTCATTGACTCTGTATGGCACTGCCTCCTACACACCTCTGCATCCTCACTCCAAGCTTCCCCTCCCTATACAGGTGCCAGTTGGGGGGTTACCATGGAAACCAGGATGGTGATGCGGCGAGAGCAGGAGGAGCAGTCGTCCCAGATGTCTCACAGCATGCAGCTGTCTTCCCAGATCAAGAAGAAGACCTTCACTTCCAGGTGCAAACATGTTCTCTTGACAAAAGTAGTGCAAGTTCAAAAAGATAAATGGAAGCGTGGAAGTTTTCAGATCATTTACTTAAATGTACGACGAGGGGTTTTTAACTGGTAATGTCTCAACTGGTATTATAGTTAATCCCTAATGCCCTTCAGTGAGTCAGATTCCAACTTGTCTGGATTGGATAAATCATAAAATGAATACTATTTCTATGGTGAACTGCTAAAGATGAATTGAGGGGTCCTCAGCCTGAGGAAAGAAGCTGCTATGTAGTCTTGTTTAAGGGTACGGCACATAAATGTTTAGTTTATTTCACCATTGATATAGGATAAATAGATTAAATTACTGGTTAAGACTGACACTATTTTAAACTAAACCTAAACTGCATAAACAGCAAAAATGTTTATATGTATCAGTTTTTACAGTTTCTGCCCTAAATGTAAACTTCTATAAATAATAAAGTGGGTACATTTTTTACGTATTATGTTGCTCAATGTGTGTTAAGCTGTCCTGATTGATCACAGCTGATTTGTTTTTTCAGTTGCAGGACAACATAAAGTATTTATTAAAGAGAAACATACGGCAGTACGGTTATTCTGAGTTCAATGACACATTAAATCAAGTAATCAAGTATAACCTGTGGGGCACTCATGATAGCTGCTAGCGCAACAAATTCACATACAGTATTCACAAACACACATCTCAAGCTTATGCATGAGCACTATGTCCCACCATATATTGCAGTTTTTCCTGCTATAGCTAAATCTAACTTCATATGACAAGAGTTTTCAGCAAATTTCAGAACTTAAGTTACACATTGGGCCATACACACACTACTATATGAAGTTGGCAATTAAATAAATGAAGACAACTTTGTGTGCAAATGCAGTTCAATTACTTTGTGGTTAGTAATGTTACTGCTGCATGCAAATGATCAGGTAAATGAGAGGTGTTGAAAGACAAATATAAACAGCAGCAAATGTGGCTGCAATATTGCAGACACCACAACAGCTCTATTAATAAGCTAGAATAATGACGTGCCCAATTAAAAAAAGGAAACAGGCAGCAGCATTAGCTTTTAATGTCAGCTTGATGAATGAACTGGCTCCATTTTGTACTGGAGGGAAATATGAGATAAAATGGTTTTGTCAAAATGAATGACTAAGAGCTGCAACGATTGACTGATTAGTCGATCGAATGAAAATGAACCCCCAACTATTTTGAAAATCAATTAATCGTTTCCATCATTTTTCAAACAAAAACACTGGTTCCCGCTTCTTAAATGTGAGGATTTTCTGCTTTTCTCTGTCCTTTATGACAGCAAAAAGAGAGTCTTTGGGTTTTATTACTGTTGGTTGGACAATTTCATGATGTCACTTTGAGCGCTGGTAAATTTCGATGAGCATTTTTATTTTAAAAAAAAACTAATTGTGAACATAATCAGCTAATAAATGAATAATAAAAATAATAGCTATTTGCAGCCCTTTTTCTGATCTTGGAAATGGCAAGAATCTCAACTTTTAAACTAATATTGACGAGAAATCCTTAAGTAAGAAAAAAATGGAAATAGAAACTTCTAGAATCCCATTATAACTGGGCAAACTGAATCTGTTGACAGATTATGTACTATGATTGAAAGCTCCAGAACAGCTCCAAAGCTGAAATCGCAATTTTGCCAAATGAAGTATCCAAATCACAAGAGTTGCACTTTTTTGTGTGTGACAAAACAGCATTATAAGGAAGTACAGAGTGCTTCAGAGATGCCCTGGTCTACAAATCTTGTTCTCCAGACCCCAACAAATGTCACATCATCATGACCCAGATAAATTGGAATCTGACAGATGACATGAGATTAAGAAAAGCAACAGTATACAAAGATCTTCTCGCTGACAGTCTTGTTTGCGTATGTGGGTCATATAGAGGTGTCAGAATTCCAATCAGACAGTTTCAAAACCACTTAAAAACTCCTTGTAGTACATTTCAGACTTACCCACATCTGCTGGGTTAGAAAACAAGTGTTACATAAGTAAAATATCCAAACAAGCCTATTCCATTTTACTATGAAAGAGAAAATAAAAATAAAAAAAACAGACAGTGTTCCCAGATGACTCCAGTGAGATCTAATAGAAAATCACTTCTGGTCCTGCCCTAATAGTCTCAAGTCAAATTTGCCTTCATTTTCACAACCCCCCGCTGCTGTAGTGAGTTATTAAATTAAGCTAAGCTGTCGGTCTGAAATCCCCATTGTAGAATAAAAGGGAATTGGACCTATTTTCTCCATAGAGATGATGAAAATAATAATTCTATCAAGCTTTAGTTCAGTCAAACATAAGAGTTTATCTCTCTTTCAGGTGCAATGAGGGGCATTGTGAAATGTATACTTAGAACATCCTCAGTGGGAATGCACTCAAATTTATCTTCATGTAGCTTGAACAAAGTGTCCACTGGGGAGCTTTAACATAACAACACTAAAGAGAACAGTTTTGCCCACAGAGTTTAGCTTTTCTTGTTTGTACAATAGGCATAGGACTATTTTCAGTAAAAGTTGTTGAGATGCATACAACAGTGAGGGCAGATCATCCAGTGCCTCTCAGAGGCCTTTTTCCTCCTAGTCACACCAAGTTAATATTTTGAGGAAGCTTGTTGTTTATAAACACATAAATTCACAACTTCATTCTCCCGCACACAGCAGCAGTATCAGCTCTGTCCTATGTGTTTGTTTGCTTGCGTGTGTGCACATGCCTGTTCCTGTTCGCATGCCATGAGTGTTTCTCCCTCTGTGCATATATATCTGTGGGCTGTACTTGAGCGATACTGCCCAGCCGCAGGCTCCGCATTACATTATTCAACGGCCCAAGCCTCTCAGTGTACACTCAAAGGGAACCTAAACAAAGGAAAAAGAGAAAAATAAGACAGCAAAAGCAGAAGTTGTCCTCCGAGCGCCATGAAATGGGGAAATTTCCCAGCTTGCAAACAAAAGAAAACGAGAAGTCATGTCAATCTGCATTGCCATTTGTAAGATGGCTTGTTGAGAGTACTGCCTGGGGCTAGATGTTAACAGCAACGGTAGTTGGGGATTGTTTTAAACACACACCTGGTTATACAGTTCTGGCTGACAATCTTCAAGATATTTTTTTTTTTATCTATCCTTTTCAAAAGGAGCTGTGTTGCTGAACATTTAAGTACATCACAGTGGTAATGTACTTAAATGTTCAGCAAAACCATGCTATAACTACGGATCTATGATAGGGCTGCACATGTTGCTCCCATTTTCAATACAAGAATAGGTGTGAAGGGCCCAGTTCTACAGCGTCTTGCCTTTTGAAAGATTTATTCTGATCAGACAAATGCATGGACTCATTTCGAGGAGAATGAGCCAAGAACATAACTACATTACATGGTGTAGTCAGTTTTCTGTACTGGAAGTTTGGTTTTCTGAATATGACCCCTGTCAGACTTCCTCTATGCTTACATGAAACAATTTATCTAAACAGTTATGCTGAATTTATACAATATCGGCTGCAAAAAATAGGATGTGAAATGGTATGTGCATAAAAAAATCACATCTGGTTACGTTGAGTGAACAGAGCACATTGTACAGTTACAAAAATCAAAATATAAATCATAAGTTAATATAAATGAATCATGAGTGAAATAATAAAATGTGAAATTGTGACCCATAAAAAATTATCTTGACATATACTGTGATTGCGATATGATTCGCAATTAGTGGGAATGATAATTTTTACATCACAAGCTCTATTTTCACGGAAAAACTATTAAAATCATCGTGATGTGACATTTTTTGGGGTCTGTACCAAAAACATTTATTCTTATATCTGGAGAACAAGATCTGTAAGCCAGGGCATCTCTGCAGCTTTAGAGTACCCCATTAAAATGCTGTTTGGTCACATATTTTACATTTATCAAAAAAGAGCAGTTACTGTGATTTTGATATTCCTCTTGGCCAAATTGCAATCTGATAATATTTCCATTAATGTGCAGCCCTAATCTAAAAACCCATGAAAAACAAACAAAGTGCTCAAACGTATGGTATCCTCCTACTGTGTTTGTAATTACTCTTGTTAAAAGAGCGACAGTCATCTGTGGATAAAAGTAGAGTAAAATTAATGCTTCTCTTGTTACAAAAATGCCTTTCAGCGCCATTGCCTCAAGTGACCTTGTTGCTAAGAACAAACGCGCCTCTCCTGTTTATGGAGGTGCACGTAGAAAAGGTCAGCCCAGTTTATTGTTGGTGCTTTAAATGGAGATCTCATGCTTTAGTGTTGGCTTACATATTTGTGCCTATT
The DNA here is from genome assembly GCA_900302685.1 of Spondyliosoma cantharus. Classification (NCBI taxonomy): domain Eukaryota; kingdom Metazoa; phylum Chordata; class Actinopteri; order Spariformes; family Sparidae; genus Spondyliosoma; species Spondyliosoma cantharus. The sequence goes on along the minus strand of OMLP01005674.1, from coordinate 6,743 downwards.
GTCTGTGTGAGTGCATGACTATGACCCATGGTGCAAAGATTACTTCAAGTGCCAATACAGTAAGAGCAGCAACTGGCTGTGCTTCTAATTTAGGATCACTTCACTGTATACCGTATGTGTCCAGTAACTGCTCTGTATGTTTGGTTTATTATGTTCAGTTTGTATTTCAGTTCATCAACTGGAGCACAAGCAGGTCAACCACCAGTTGACACGGATGCGGATTCAAAACAACATTGCAGATGATTGCATGCCATGATGATGAACAATTAAAATTGCCATTGTGCTATGAACAACCCATTGGCCCATCCCCAAAAAGCCTTTGGCTCATAAACACCACATTGTGCTCACATCAGCAGCACCATGTTCCTCCTGATTATGTAAGCTCTCTAAAGACAATAGCATGTGTGTTTGCACACCAGTGAGTAAAAGGGGAAACACGCAGAGCAGAAGAAGCTGATGATGGTCATAACATTTCTCGCACATGAGAGATAACAGGTCACACACTGCCCTGATTATGTAGCTAGATTAGGCTTTGCACCCCATATGGGAGGCACATAGTAGAAAAATCAGCCAAAAAACAGTGGGTTACAGTTCAGTCAAGAGTGTTGAAAACATTGCACCATGTGCTCCTGAGAGAAATCCACAGTTCCCTGAGGCAGCTTAATGCAAAACATTGACAAGCTCTGACAGCACTACCATCATATCTGTTTTTCAGTACATTGAGAGCAACTTAACGGTGTGTAGGATTGTTGGGGATCCATCAACAGAAACTGAGAATCATTGTGCTTTCTTTAGCATAAATCTTTTATATCTACAGAGGGAGCAGGTCCTCCTTCTCAAAGTTCGCCATGTTGCACTGCAATGTTTTTACAGTAGCCATGAACAGACAAACCGAATACTGGTTCCTTTGCATTTTTGGTTCGATCTTTTTCGTAGTTTCTCCTATTAGCTTGGCAAAATGAGATGTATTCAGTTGGTTGCAGTTTGCAACTCCACCGCTAGATGCCACATTGGTCTTTTAAATATCCAGTGAACACTTCCCATCTCAACTTCACTAAAAACACGATAGGTCCTCTCTAGAGCCCGTAATTGGTTTATAAAGGGCTGACGTTAATGCTTCAAAACTTCTGCGGTTGCCATGGTAATTGACATCCAAGTCAGTATTCGAATGCTTCCGGGTTTGTTTTTTTGGGAGCAGGAAGAGGCAGGGGATTGTTCGTCAGCTGTACCAAAAAAAGACTGATAAAGAATGAGGAATTGCACTCCTCTAGGAAAGGTAATGTGAACGCAGAGAACAGCAATGCATTATCTCCGAGATGAAACCATTCTTCGCAAGGGTCCACAATTTCGATCCAGCAAGAACGGGGCCATGACAAGTGCGAGCTCAACCCTCACTACGTATGTGCAACTACTCAACACTCACTCGCTAGTCAAGTTGACTGTTGAGACTTCTGAGGCAGAGATGGAATAAGCAGTGGCTTTCATTAGACCCATAATTACATTAAAAGCAAAGTACAGAAGTATGTAATGACTGTGAATTTAAGGAAAGCATAGTATAATCCAAAACCTCTCAACTATCATCTTGACGCTCTGAAGCCCAAGCCCCCCCAAAAAATTTTTTAATGTTACAAAAACACAGATAATAGAACATTATACTCCATTTCTGCCCATAAATGACACACTGGACCTTTAAAACTATTGTCAAATTCATTGTACATATGCACATGAAGCTGTTTCGCAAGCTGTTATCTTGTTCTTAATTCTCATATCTTGTTTGTCAAGGGAAGATATAAAATACATTACAATATATTTACAATCAAAACGTGTTTTTATTCTAATGCGAGCTGACTCTGCAAATTCCATTGTCATATTTGTTTTAAAAACACTGTAATGTGCGTTTATACCGATCAGTGACAAATCTGCTGTGCTACACAATGAAACTATCCTGAGCTGCACTGATTGACAGGGGGTATTAGTGCGACAAACAATACTGACATTGTGTTTCAAAGAGGGTTTGTCTTTCACAGATTCTCACTTCTGCGTTTATGCTGTTTTGTTTGATTGTGGTTTGTCATTGTTTACCTTGCAAGATCTTAACAAAAGGAAGAGGACACAGAAACTATCCATTAAAGCCATTTTCAATCTGGAGATAAGATAAGAGTTGCCAGTTTTAACTGAATCCCTGGAGTGCTTGAATAAATGTATACACTGTTTGCCTACATTAGCAGAGCTCTCTCTGATGTATGGCCACCTCTGCTGTTCAGACAAAGCATAGGAGAGCCACTGCTGCTTTCTAGTGGCAGAGGAGAATAATGATCTGATGAACTTGAGAATGGATAATGTGCCATAAACCATGACAAAATGAATAGGCATGCTAATACGAACACTTAATCCTTCTATCAACAGAATAAATAGCTGTGAAGGATGACAAGGGAAAATATCTATTTTGTAATCTTTCACCTGTGTCATTTGATGATATGCAAGATATCTTGTTTTAATCAGGCTGTTGTATTTTTTCTAATGTTCTCTGAATACAACAGGGATGAGGAAGCCTCCTACTCTGACTTCTATCCCATCATCCCTGGTGACCTGATGTCTGTAAAGGAGATCCTGAACATGGACAACATCCCACGCCATAGGACATGGTGAGCTATAAGATCTAGCCAGATGTTTATGTTGATCATATACAAGTCATTTTATATTACAATATCAATATGCATTAAGATACATATGATACTTACATGTC
>OMLP01005670.1:4014-19014 GCA_900302685.1 Spondyliosoma cantharus | reverse complement strand
GGAGGTATGTCAGGGACAAATCATCACAGAGCACATGTGGTAAGAGGGGGAAAGGAAGGAAAGGAAAGGAAAATAAGGTAAGGTAGAAAGGGAATGAAAGGAAGAAAAGAACACGAAAGTAAGGGAAGGAAGGAAAGGAAAGGAAAGGAAAGGAAAGGAAAGGAAAGGACATAAAATTAAAGGAGAAATGAAAAGGAAAGGAGCAAGTACTGTAAAGTAAAGAAAGGTAAGGAAAGGAAAGGAAATGAAAGAAGAAAAGAAAGGAAAGGAAATAAAAAGAAGCAAGGAAAGGAAGACTAAGGAAAGGATATATGGTGTAAACAGACAGAGGAAATGAAGAGATTGGAGGTGAAAGGATATAACAAGGAAAGAAAGAAACTATTACAGATGAATGGAAAAAAGTGCAGAAGATGGGGAAAGGAATCACTGAATGTGACGAGGCAGAGAAAAAGCAAAGGAGAACGAGAAAACAAAGGCAAAGAATTAAGTCTGGCTTGTCATCCTTCTGTAATCACAGCTCCATGTGTGAAACAAAAAGAAACAGAGAGACAAAGAAAGTGGAAAAGTAATAAAAAAACAAGAAGTGGAGATGAAAAATGAAGATATAAACGCAGAGAGGAAAGCAGCTGGATAGTGCCGGCATCCAAAACAAAACCACAGGCATCCCCTCTCTTTACCAACATCTTTTTTTATTTTGATCCACACCATTCAATAAATACAAAAAATACAAACCAGCTTCATAACAATGATAGAAAACTTCATAAAATATTACTTAATTTGAAACAGAAACAGGAACAACCAAAGCAGAGAAGTCATGAGATCAACAGAGGTGAAGGCAAAGCTCATGTTTGTTTAAGAAATAACAACCAGCCTCTCTGCCAGTGACAGCGCTGATCCTGATGCCCACACAACTGAAACTAAGTGGAAATATATCGTCTTACAGCCATTAAGCGTTGCGAACTGGCTGAATAGGTGGAAAACAACACTGTTTTTCCAGCGTTTGTACAGTTTCGGATGCTGCCTCGCCACCCAGGAAGTTTACTGTGATTCTGTATTGCTAATTACTTGTACTTCACTGGTAAAAAAAAACACAGACACACACACACACACTCACACATGTTCGCACACATACACATTCACACAGATTTAAACAACACTTTCCTCTCTATCCAGTGAGAGCGGTGAAGAGCTGCAGTAGCTATGGCTGCACTTCAAAGAGAAGCCCTGTCAATGAAACACAATCCTGCACAATCTGTCGGTCCAGTTCTGTTCTGCCAACACTGGACCAACAGAAAAACAATCCCATTGAACGGCTGTGTAACACATATGTACATCTACACATTTTCTCCTGTTTTTTTTTTTCTTTTTTAAAAATAGCAGAAAGACTTTTCCGGGGGAGAAAACGGAAGGCAAGAAGCAGAATGCAGCGGGTTTGTAAAGTCTGGTTGGTCCTCTTCATTGCTTTATCCCTTCACTTAACGAGTCTTTGGAAAAAAAAATAGGTTTTAGCATTTCTCCGTCTCTGCTCTTCACTGTTCATTACAATCCTGAAGCTGATAACAGGGCGGGTGTGACGTTGAGGGGGGAGTGGGCAGACCCAGTGTGCAGCTCTGGGTTTGGGTCCATCAGGGACAGGGGGGTGTTCAATGGGTAGAGGAGATCAGTGTCTCAAGGTTCGCCTTTTGTCCGGAGCCTTTAGGTCGTCTTCCTCTTTGGAATCTGAGGAGAACACAAACATCTGTTTAGGACCCAAGCAGTAGTACTATCATCATTGTACTACGTTAGACTGAAAGGGCTTGAGGTTTGACACTTGAACACTGTGCCTCTATTGAATAGCTTTAAAACAAAGCTTCAAATGACCAAAAAGCTGAAAGCCAAACACATCTTTAACCAGGTAGCTGGTTAACTGGCGTGGCAAAGACATCCACCCAAATTTCAAAGGAAAAATATGCTGCCTTGTAAAATGTTCAGATGTAACAATATAGCCTCAAGTGGAGTTTCGTGTGTGTGTGTTTGTGTTTGTGTTTGTGTCCATTGCTCACCAAGGCATTCAGGACAGCACGCACCCTCTATGCGGGTGAGGTTGGTGCAGGTCAGTACTGGACACTGTTTCCTCTGACACTTAGTCACACCATGCTGTGGAGAATAAGAGAGGAAGATGGAGTGTTGGTGAAAAGACGCAAAAAATGTAGAGGCACAGGTGAAAGAGGCAGACGGAGGTACAACGGGAATGTACACCACAGTGTGAGATGGGGAGGGAACCTCGTCTCATGCATCGCAGTGCCAGATCACAGCGCTAATTCCATCATGACAGGGATGTTCGGATGTGAGGAAGCACAGACTTACGGTTTTGTTAGTGTCAGCATATTGAATCAGAAACTGTGCAAACAGGCCAGCTGTGCACCAATTCCAGGGGAAAAAGCTCCTCAGCTGCCGAGTGCTCCACTATGTTAACAAGCTAGTGTGCGGCTCAGGTCGCATTTTTCCTGTTTGAACCCGACCGAGTCTGAGACAGTAGTAACTGAGGCTATTTCAAACCATTTTTAATGAGCTCTAATGAGCTATCTTTGAGTCAATTTTATAATCAAATATGTGGCAGCCACAATACTTACATCACACCAGCAATTGATGCACTTCATCTCCCCGACCAGCGGTACCCAGGGATGCCAGTTGTCACTGTTCTGGTAATAGTTCTTGCCAAACTTGCAGTGCCTCGGGCCATCTGCCTGCATCATGTCGCTGTGTTCCAGGACTGCAGGAGTCTTCTCCTCCTCTGGACACTCCTTACAACAGTCGGAGGGATTGCGCCTGACAGGATGGCTGCAGGTCAACACCGGACACGTCACTTTCTCACAGTGAACCTCCCCTGAAGATCCCTGTGGACATAATGTAGCATCATAATGTAGCATCATAATGTAGCGTTAGCAGCGGTTACTTCTTTTCTAGCACAAAATGCAGCTGACTTATTACTTTTTTCCACATAAACAGCTTAATAGTCTGAATTTTCCCCAAGGTTGAACTGATGAGAAATGTATTCATGCCTCAGTTTCTTTGGAGTCCAATACGAGATAAATGATCCATTAAGAGCTTTTGGGAAAGTAAATCCAGCCAGATGTGAGTGGGTTTATTGATGTATGTTTTACCTTGCAAGTGCAGACAGCGCACTTAATGTAGCCAAAGGGAGGTACAAAGGGATGCCACGTGGTTCCCGGGGCGTGCATCTTCTGGTCTCCTTCAAAGTAGCAACCTAAGACAAAGGAAACAGAAGAAACAAGGTTACTGAGGACAGTCAGCAAGAAAATGTCTAAAAAATTTAAAGATTCCGCTGAAGAAACAGTGTGTAGCAGGAAAAGACACAGTACAAAAGAAAAAGCCTTCAAAGAAAAATCAAAACAGGAGAAAAAAAAAAGAGAAGGAGAGCAAAGCTCAGGAGAAGTAGTACCTACCTTCAAGATGTTCATCCACCCTCTCTGGAGCTTTCATGTCCTTGGGCTCCTTCCTGTCTGAGCAGGAAAAAGGAAATGGAGATATAAAAGCAGAATTAGTTTCCAACTTTATGATTGTTCTTGGGAGCACTTTGGGAATGCACTCAAAATAATACAATCTGCACACAGACAGGGTCTCAAAGCAGCATAACCACACAGGGGGAAAAAAAACACAAAAACATTCATTATTCTCATGTACAAGAAACAAAATGTTTTCATCTCACCATCACAGATCGGGCAGCACTTGTCCTCAGGCTGAATAGTTCTAGAGCAGGTCAACACCGGACAAATCACTGGGTCGCAGATCACAGTTCGCTTCTACAGAAAGCATCCAGAGACGACAAGGAGTAAGTATTATTTATCACATCCTCACATGCACTTATTTCTTCCCAGCTTTCATATTTCAGCGCAAAAAAAAAACCCTCCTTGTTTATGAAACCTTCAAAGAGCTCTTTAGCAAACACATTTAATTACTGCCTCTGTGTTTCTAATCTCTACCTGGCAGCTGCAGGAGAAACATTTGTCATAGTTGGGGGTCCAGCGGGAGCCGTGAGCGTGGTGCTGGTTCTCAAAGAAGCAGGTATGGGGGTCATTCTTTAGCTCCTCAGGGTTCTTCAAAAAGAGGTCATCAAACTCAGCCTCCTCTATGCCCCCCCTGGTCCCAAATTCACAGTTGTTTGGCACATGGACCTGGAGAGAGGAAATGTGTGGGAAAAAAGAAGGGATAGATGGAGGAGGAGGTAGATGAAGAGTTAGGTGAAAAGTGTTCAGATGAAAGAGAGGAAAATGAAAGAGAGGGAGAGAAAAGAGAGACGGGTGGTTAGGACATTAGAGAACTGTTGGCCAAACCTGACTCAAGCTAACTTGTTAATTGTTCTTTAATGGAGCGTTTCTGTGCTCCTAAGCAGATGGCGGTTTATGTGTTGGACCTGTTTGCTATTAAAACAGCTGAAACCTGTTGTTTTGTGTGCGTGCGTGTATGTGTGTGTGTGTGTGTGTGTGTGTGTGTGTGTGTGTGTGTGTCATCACTTTCTCTGTTAGTACCTGGCAGCCTAAAGGCGTTATCAACATCTACACCTGCAAGGCCGCAAATAGGTTTGTGGGCCACTGTGGTCTTTCTGAACCGCAATAAAACTTTTACTTTTTAACACAGTCTCTCCAGGCAGTCAGCACCTGCCTGTGAAAGTGTGTGTTTGTGTGAGCTGCTGAGTGCTAAGTGAGCAGGCACACAGACACATGATAAACTCAGATATTGAAAGGAGGACCCAAGGGCTCTACTATACTACTCTTCTACTTCTTTTCTATAACCTTATCACTTATACTACTTTGTCGATTCTTTTTTCAATGTTATAAGTTTGTCTTACTTATATAAATGTTGCAAAAGCTAACTTCTAACTTAAACAAATATTGCATGCATGAATTTTGTGACATTGCTTGAGGCATTTTCTGACTGGAGCCCACATCTGGCAAAAAACAGCATAATGATTATTCAAAGATGTTATCAGTGTAATATTCAATTCAAGGTTGGAAATATCTAATATGGTTTATGCCCTTTTATAACAATTTGACTTTCAGAAGGCAAAGTTTGAGCTCAAACTGATTAAATCCTTGCCTTTTGATATTAGTTTGCCATATCAATTTTCTGTATTTAAGCTGCTAATATTCATCATTTTCTGACATCAGATTCTGCATCTTTAAATAATTTTCATGCCGAAAATAAATAAACATTGTTTCCTGAGAGTTTGCTTATGTCAGCACAAGCACCTCTAACACGTTCGGACCTTTAAGAATAAAACCCTCAACTAACAAACTGAGCCTAACGAAACTGTTTTAAATAACTCTCGGCTCTCCACGCCTGAGATGAAGTGCAGGTGTATGACACAGGAAACTGCTTCAAACTGAGAAGTGTACTTAAAAACAATCTGAATTTCAAATGAATGTAAAGTTGTAGCATTTCTTTACATACCCGTCCTCGTATTTCTCCTCTGGGGTTCGTCTTGGTGCTGACCTGGATGAAGGCTGTTCCTTGATCGAGGTGCTGCAGTAATTCAACACTGATGTCTTTTAACACTCCCTGAGCCTGCAGAAGAGGAGAGTGTGTTGTATGAGCGTGTGTTTTTGCATTTTGCGTTCATTTGCACGTGTGTGTTTACGCTGATGTACCTGAGAGCCGTAGAAGCCGGTCAGAAGCCTCTTGTGAGTGGTGCTGCTATCATCTATTTCACCAATCTCAGCCAGCCCGTGGAGGTGGGCGTTCACAGTGAGGTCGTCGGCCTTGCTGAGGCCTGCGACAACGATCTCGTAATGGAGGTGACACTGTTTGTTCACTGACACCCAGGCATGGCCAGACACACCGGTTCTTACTGGTGGAGACACAAAGTGGCCAGCCAGAGGAACTGGCAATTCTGAAAGAAGGGAAAATGGGTGAATGAGGTGTGCATCCCAAGCTTGTAAACAGTATACAGTACATTTAGTCAACAATTCAAGATGTGTATTATGATTCCTATGGCCACCCTCCTGTCACTGCCACCCCTACCCTGCTTTCATTTGAGCATACCATATCTGGGTGCCTCCAGGCCATTGTAAAGCAGGGCCTTAATCTGCCCCCTCAGCTCCCCATCTTGGTTGTGTGCTGTTGCCACATTGATGAACAGCTCGTTCTGCAGCAGCATGTGGATGTGTCGAGCCTCCAGGCGACTCCAGCTGCCCTGCGCCTTGCCCGTGGCCTTGTTGTACTCCGGCGTCAGGTCATACAGGATGGAGCGCTTGTTGCGCCGTCGAGGCTTCAACTCAATAGTGAGGCCAAGGAAGTCACTGGTGAGACCTGCAACCTGAACCTGAAAGAAGGGGACATGGGATAAAGGTTCAAGTCCACCTCTACTGTTATTTCCCTGGAATGATCGAGCTTCACTGTGCAGAATGACGCAAAGTTTGAGACTAGAAGGCTTTTTGTACATTCCTCTAATGAAGGGGAAAAGGTTCTCTATGGTCACTTCAGTCTGACAGGAGAACATACACACATGATTTTATGACATCATGACTTCTTTGGATAAGAGCTGCAAATGCTAGTTGACCAATCAAGTATTTTCATGATTTATTCACTGTTTTGGTGATTTTTCAAGAAAAGTGTGTTATTTGCAACATTTGCTCATTCATAAATACTGTAAAACAACTTTTTTGTGGAAAATTCATATTAGATGAATTACTCTTTTTAAAAATATGTATTTAAACATGTCTGGATGGGATTTTTAATTCAAGGTCAGTTGTTTGTACTGAGGTTTCGTTTGATCTTAGATCAGCTTGATTTGATCCCAATGAAAAGATGAAGATTGTACTGACAAAGATGTGTTCTGGTCTAGTTTGTTATCTTTTGTGACTTTAATCCCATTTTTTTTTACCTCCGTAAAAGTGCCACTTATAGTGTTAAACTGCAATCAACCATATAAACCGACATGAGAACAACATATTTTTTTAGCTTAATTGTGCAATGCTGTAACTGTGACATGTATCATAAAAAAAAGTCAAACAACTATCTCCGCCTTACCTGGTAGTCCAGTGTGCCATTATCATGGAGGTAGAAGACACCAGATCCCACACCTCCTGTCTTCCCTGGGGTCAGTGCATCACCGCTGGACATCACACTTTGAATAGCTGTGCCAGACAAAGACAAATTCATATCAGTGATCCACGTTAGGGCACATTCCTGCACAGATGACTTATCTAAAGCCATCACTTCTCCCCTCTGAGTTTCCCTCCCTTAACCATAGTAGAGCCTGACAGCATGCAAGATGAGGCAATGATTCCTGTCATGTTAAAATTTGCTGGTTGGCTGAGGAAGGGAGGGGGAGGGGGCTACATTACATTCCTTCACGTGCTGTAACCACACACACATAGAAGCCACATACCCATAATGTCATCCCTTTCCCAAGAGAGTCATTTAGGGGACAGATTCAATTGAACCGCTAATCAGGAGTGTGTGTCGTGTAATTGTCCGCTTGACCAGGGGCCAAAAACATACATGTTGCTGCACTGTCTGGCACACGCACGCACACACACACACACACACACACCCAAGGTTAAGCTTTAGAATGAGGTAACCCTTGCTGAATGCAGCAGGCTTACAAAGATTGCGCTGAGAGAGGAGGACAGGAGGGAATGAGTAACAGAGATGGACGAGAAAAGTGAAGAGACATTTGAAAACGACATGGAGGCAGAGAAAAGCCAGACAGGAAGAATAACGGCAAAGATGGGACATGGTTGAGGAGAGAAGGGAGAGACTGACAGAACGAGTGGAGAGCAGGAGAGAGAAGGGGGAGAAAGGAGAGGGAGAGAGGGAAAGGAGCGTGTTGGGTTTGAATTCTTCACACATAACGTCAAGCTGTTAATCACAGTGCTGGAACACCAGCATGGAGAGTCAGGTCCAGCAGACTGTGACCTTGGCAGAACCACTGTGTGTTGGTGTGTCAGAACATCGTAATGTATATTTGCGTCTGTTTCTGTTCATATATAAGCGTCTTTCAAAGTGCCTGACACCATGGTGTTCGATGACCATGCATGTGTCCCATGAAAAGACCATGTGTGCATGCTTGAACGGTTTTAGGGCTGTCCACAGCATTCCTCAAAACTCTTTCTTTGTGTCTCTCACAAACACACACAGGCAGACATGCATACACAGTCTTGGTGGGCCACCAAGGCCAATAAACATGGTTTTCCCCCAGCGATAAGACTTGAAAGGATGGAAGCAAAAAGAAAGAGAACAAGTATTTATAGAGGAGAATGACAAAAACAGCCACAGATGGACAAGCACAAACCAGCGACAACAAAAAACACATTCTTAGCAACCTCAGTGTTTGTTGCCTCTGCAATGTTTGACCTCACTGGGAGAATGTGAGGAGAAACATGAAGAAAAGATGATTTCATCTCATCTGTTTAAAGGTGTTTGACTGTTGGGGGGGATACTTACTGTCGCAAGATTTCCTGCCGGTGATGAAGCCAGAGATCTGCTGGGGATCCTGATCTTCAGTCACCACGGCGATCTCCAGCTGACCACGGGATAACCAAAACAGTTCGCGGCTGTTCAGGTCTGTCAGCACCTCAGCAAAGTCTGGATCCTGCATGGATTCAATAGTTTGGTCAGCAAGTGAGTAAATATAAAATCCCATTGTAAATGAAAATGCCATGTTATGCCATTGAGATCTTATTTACATGATGATAAAACAACACTGACAGGCTACCAAAGCAACCAAACCCCAACTGCTTCAGACGACAGACGGACTGGTGACATGTTTCCAACTAAAATGAACTTATCCCCTCAGTCTACACTAAACAAAAAAAAATGAAATGAGTTTAGAAAGCAAAACAGATCCCAAGATAAGATCAATTCAGTAATCACAAAGGCACCACAAAGTCAGGAGTCATTAAGGACACAAACCGTTACGTTATCCTAAAAACACATGATTTCAAATCAGCCGACTCTGAAGTGCATACTTACACCCTGGGCAAAAAAATATGGCTTGCATTGCCTTAACACGTTTCATATTGATCGATGTTTAATTTCAAACAGGCAGCTTGGACTCAAAGACAGCAGGGGGAGTCGTTCAGGACGTTGAGAAATGTGGGATTAATAGGACAGATGTACGAGCGTGTTGAAGAAATGTTACTTTTATGACCCCAGGGCCTCAGTTCAATATAAATATACATGTACCATAAATCCACACAGTAAAGAGCCAAAACAGAGTGGGAAAAGAAAGGAGGGTGGCTTATGTTGGGGAGATTGAATGGATAGAATAATGAGATGGAAGTAGGGTGCAAAAAGCTGTATTGGGGTAAATCAAGCAGAGCAATAACATTGTCTGGATTACTGGTCCAATAAAAAACTACTCAGCACACATGTAATAATCAGACGTGTTTGCTTGTGTGTGTTTAGAAATGAATAGAAGCTAAAAATCAAAAATGTCTGTTTTTTGGTCTGTTACTCAGCTAAATTTGAATGAGTCAGAGGTTTGGGTTTCAGTATCCAGCCCAAGGACACTCTGAGGGGTCATGTGGCAGTTGCTGAGCTCCAACATTTCACATATTTTTTCACGAACAGTCTCTCTCACCACTCGGCACAAAGAGGCGCATTGGACCCTTCACGCAACTCCTGGCAGAATTCAAACCAGACCAGCCTTTCATCACTCCTCTTCCTCCCTCCATCCATCTCAGCCCACAGACCACTAACCACTGACATGTGTGAGGAGTGTGTACGCGCTCCATCCTCTCTACCCTCCCCTCTTTCCTTTGTGTCTCTCATCCCTCGCTCACATCTGTCTCCTACGAGGGCTCCTCTTGCAGACTTTCTCTCTGCTCTTGTTTTCCGTTAACTCTTCCTCGCCATCCATTTTTCTTGTCATGTCTCAGAGTAGTTAGCTGTGATCAGAGTGGCGGCAACAACAGCGTTAGGATGTGGTGACCAAACCACATCCGTCTCCGAGAGGAGACCAGGAGTGTGAGTGTGTGGCTGTGTCATGTGTTCCTAACTGGGCTGCTCCTCCTCCAGTCAACTCTTAATTTACCTACTTTCCCAGATAACGCTTAATTCTTGTTGAATACTTTGTGGAAAATCCTAAATATGTTCATTTAAAAGTTAAAGAATTTTCATATATAAAGATACAAATATTTGGTACAAAATGCTAAACCACAGACCACATTCAATGTGTGTTATTACTCACGTGAGATGTGACATTAGCTCGGATCTCTCTCAAGGCGTGCTGGCGGTACACAAGCTGGACTCGGATGGGAACCACAACTGGCTCTGAGGAGGGGGACGGAGAGTTTTCTCATCAATGTCGATCATAAATCTTAGGCCTTCAACAGTGGTCCCACTGTTTAGGAACCTCAAAGCATTGAGATGAATTTTGTAGAAAATGAAATGGAAACAGATCCTGAAAAAGGACTCTTGTCCCGGCAGTTTGGTTAAACCTGAGGTTTTAGACAGGAAATTAGTTATCGAGGAAGTTATTAGGGAGATGGCAAGCAAACTCAGTCTGTAGTTTTAAAATACTTCTACATCTCAGTGCTGAGCCTCTCCTCCTTCTTCGTCTAGCTTCTCACCTTGGTCTTTGTGTTTGATGAGGCCTTGAAGGATGAGGATGAAGTGTAGGTTATTCTCCGTGTCACTCAGCGTCAACATGGCGATGCCTCCCATGCCTGAATTCTCTTCCTCGGATGTCAGTGTTGAACTGAATGTCTCTGTACACAAGACACATGCACAATACCATATTGAGTGTTTGCATTCTCTTACAGAACTTCTATACAAATGCTTTTCTGTAAACAAAGCCCATACTTTGTAGTTCCATTAATCCACACAAGGCTTTTTTAAGATTACATGAGAACGTATACAATTCCACTTCTTTGTAAATATTAAGTTTATTGTGTACTATAACACAAAGACAAAGGAATACACATGTCTAAAGGAAAATAACAAAATATAATAATGAATGATCAGAATGCTAAAATATCCCACACGTACCAGCAAACAGCGCCCTGTGTTTGATGATCTTCCCCTCCACTTCCTCTTGACTTCTCGTCGATGTTGTCATGCTGATGCGCAACTGCTCAGACTGCAGCTGTCGCATGAGAGGCTTCGCCAGGCTCTTCCATACTCCACAGATCTACACAGACACACACACGCAGATAAGCTTCGGTATCGTCGCAGTGATGATGCAACTGTGTTCAGTTCAAGTTCAAGTTTTCATATAAATATATATAGACACACAGATAACACGTGTACATCTGCTAAATACATTAAACCATGTGATTGCACTCTCATTCCCAGGCAGCAAACCTTCAACATAAAACCACGACTTCTCCCTGAGACTGGAGGGAAGAAATGTGGCAGCGTGCCGACATCTCATAACTTTCAGTTCAGGGGTAATCTCCATTTTAATTAGTGATGCTCTCTGTCTCCCTGCTAAGCAGTGATGTAACATGTGAAAAATTCTCTTTCCAAAAGTTTTGGTCCAGCAACCCCCCCCCTTCCTTTTTTGCACTGGAGTGTTTTCTCTAAGGTCCTCTGGTGCTTGACACTGACATTTGTCTAAAAATAATAACAGGCCAATTTCTGTGACCTGTATTTAGGGGGCTCCTGCCTCGCTGAACACAGTGTTCGAGTGTTTGGCTCTGAAATGGAACGAGGAGATGTGTGTATCTTGGCAAGAAATTATGTGTAGTGATCAAGCCAGAGACCTTCGGGAGTATGTGGACATGTACTCATGGGTACATATCAGTTTACTGATTAATCAGGATAATATCTTGTGAATCTCTGACCTGGTGGTGGTAGTTTCTTCCTGATGTTTTTGAGTGTGTGTTGATGTTTACTGCAATCAGAGTTTGTCATGTTTACAATGAGCCAATGAAGCAAAACGGAAGTGTCACTGTGTATGTATGTGTGTGTCTGTGAGTGTGTTTATTGTTTAGTTGAGCAGAATGAGTTATGAGAGACCATTGATATCAGTGCTTAAGTTCTCCCTCTCTCAGGAAACACACAGACACACATGTTAACATAATGAAAACAACACTAGCGGAAGGAAGGAGACGCTTCGCTATTTATGGGATGTCTCACCATGTCTGACTGTCCCGTGGGGACTCTGAACTCAAAAGCAGGGGTCCCATCTGAATCCAGGAACGTTATTTTACTGGGGCGGTCCATTCTGAAAAGTGAGAAATTTCATGTATAAGGATTATTCTCTGTATTTTCATTTACATAACTCATTTCTTCCTGCTTGTTTCTTAATGCTGATGGCACAACAAAAAGGTGGAAAGAGCAGACAGATACTGATGTATCTTATATTTGACACTCTAAACACTTAAAGTTTGTTACATATCCAGGCGAACAGCTGCAAAGTAGGGCGGTGATCAGAAAAAACTACTAGAGCTACAAATTTTTCAAGGGAGTAGCTGTTTCAGCTGTCACACCCTGCGTGTTTTACCTCAGGTATGTGATGGAGAAGGCCAGGCTGGTTCTGGTCAGAGAGAAGCGAGCTCTTGCAACACCATTGGAGCTGGGCAGCCATGAGTCTGTCACTCCTGTCAACACTGCCACGAAGTCTGCAGGAGAGAATCAGATACTTACTAACATGTGTCAAGCATTCCTCTTTACAGTGCTAGTATTATGCTCTGATTTGTGTGTTTGTATTTCCCTGTGTCAGTGAGTGATTCATGAATGTGAGCCCTGCATTAATGTGCTGTCTGAGGCAGGTATAAAGTTTATTAGTTATGTATAGCTGTGTGTGCTGGCCTAACGAATGTCAATCACATTTTTTTACAGTTTTAGGCATGTTGGTGGTCGGTCCATCTGTCTATGGGTGCGTCTACTCACCAGTGCGGCTCTCCCCGTGGCCCACTTCCTCAGAGCTCAGGTAGGATCGGTCATTGTAAGATTTGTGGAGGTCATCCACCTTCTCTTTGCCCTTCTCATGGAAATACTCAAAACTGTCCAGCACAGAGTCTGTCTGTTTCTTGTCATCCACACCTGTAGAAGGACAAACAGTTACTTGTACTACTACTACAGAACTTGATACTTCATGACCACCTGTAGGACAGCTTATAATTACACATGCTGAAAAGCACTGTAAATTGTATAGTTAGACTTACTGATGAGATGTACAGAGCTATGTTATAGAGTTGTATGTACACAGTTTGTCAGTATACATAGCTAATGTTAGCTTTCGAATGCTGACCAAAGTTATTATTATTATTATTATTATGGGATAACCGTTTGTGCCAACAGGAAAATATTTTACTGACTAGATATTTTTCTGATAGCAAGACACAAAGCAGCAACAATTGGTCAAAACAATAATCGATTTGTCAAACAAAAGGTAATTAATTGGCAACAATTTTGATAATCAATTAATCGTTTCCTAATTTTTCAAACAAAAACGCCAAAAATTTGCTGGTTCCAGCTAAATGTAAGGATTTGCTGCTTTTCTTTGTCATCATGACAGTAATATTTGTTGGGGTCTGTATCAAACAAACATGTTGTTTTTCTAACATCTGGAGAACAAAAGTTGTAGTACCTCTGCAGCACCACGGTACTTCAATATGATGCTGTTGTGACCCTCATTGTACTTTTACATAAAAGAAAATTGCAGCTTCCGACTAAATGATTAATTGTTCAAATAAATGGCAGATTAATTGATGATGAAAATAATCTTTAGTTGCAGCCCAATATTAGCAGTAGCAGTATTCTGGTTTCTAATAAAAGAGACTTTTAGTGTCTGCCTTTCATTATCTGGCAAGATACACCAAGTGAACCCAAGCATTTCAAAACACATTCTGCTACATCATTCCTTGAAGTCTGGTCCACAGATGCGACTTTACTGTTGGTTGCCCTCCTTGTTTCATTTGATTATTTCTCGAGTACAGAGAAAGAGTGTGAAACATAAGCAGCCAGAGAGAAACTGTGACAATTCCAGGTTGTGCAAGACAGCTTGAAACTACAGAAGAAAGCGCAAACATGAGAAAAAGGGAACAATTTGGAGGCCATCAGTGGCCAGTTTCAATGTAAGGCTCGCTGTCTTCCTCACTTGCTCTCCCTCTCACTCTGTCACACTCAGCTAGAGGTAACTAACCAGGGTAGTCTCTTGTAGTTGAAGCTTGGGAGAACTGTGAGCGACAGTGGCGTGCGATCTCAACAATGACCCGCTGTCTCACACAAACTGCTGCATCTTGATGTAATGAGGAGACCTCACTGCTTCACACACACACACACAGTGACACATGCAGCTTGCTTGTTCAGGCAAACACAGCCCTACTGACATGATCTTGAGAAAGAAAACCACAAACTGGCTCTTAGTCACCTAAACTTTATTTCTCCAGAGAGGTTTTTTCAGGAAATCGGCTGGACTTTCTGCTTTCTTTTTTGGTGTCTGCTTCACACAAACACACACACACGCACGCACGCACGCACGCACGCACGCACGCACGCACGCACGCACACACGCACACACACACACAAATCTAAAAAACTCATCATTCTTCTCTCACTCCCTCCCTCCTCTGCTTCACTGGGCACGCTCAAAGGCTTCTGGGTAGTGTCACTCTCAGCTTTCCTCACTTATAATGTATCCTCAGGTGCACCACATTACAAACACACACACACACACACACACACACAAACACACACCATTTTCCATCACTTATACAAACATACTAGCTACCTCTGGTGCCAAAGCTAAGACAAACACACTCAACCTTTTCCTTAAAACTTGACCACAACACACAAACACACACACACACGCACCCACACACACACACAAACTGTCCACACAGTGCTTTACCTTTACTTTCCATTCCATTACCAGACACACAGCGTAGAAAAACACCCAACACTCCTCAATAACAGTGCAGCATGAAGACCCACCCTGTGTGTGTGTGTGTGTGTGTGTGTGTGTGTGTGTGTGTGTGTGTGTGGTGTCATGTGACATATGTAGTGAACTCCCACTTCTGTCAGCTCACTGAAGCTGTGAGTTTA
>OMLP01005665.1:12568-40864 GCA_900302685.1 Spondyliosoma cantharus | reverse complement strand
TTATCATGGGGGAAACCGGAGCACCTGACAGTGGAGGCTGGTGTTTTTGCCTATAAACTGCCATCTGCAGTAACTGTGTGAATATGGCTCTGTTGTCTGCATGAGGAGGAGGAGGAGGAGGGCTCAGAGGGGACATTAAAGCTGCTGGAGGCATTCAGGTTTTCAGCTGCCAGGTTAATATTGTAGTCCTGTATTCTGATAGTCTTCTTGCTCCTTCTGAGCTTTTAATTTTTCCTCTTCTCAGCCTCATTAGCCCAAAGTTTGTCCCCTGTGCAGGACGCACTTATCCTTTCTGCACCCTGTGACTTCGACCCTCGTGAGGCACCTTGAAATTGAATCTCTGTGGAATGTGACAGCGCACAATGCCCAACAATCCCATTCACTAGTTCAAATATAATAGGCTATTATATGACACACACTGAGACACCCTTAGCAGCAAAACAACGCTGTCTAACACAGCTCTCTGGGGGGGACGCTGCACACAAATCAAGTAAGAAAACCATATCCTTTGCTTGAATTTAAAGAAAAGGTTGAAGAAATTGACTAAAAGCACATTTTTCCATCTAGACTTTGCATAATGGACCAAAGTTTCAGAAGATATGACGTGCTGCAGAGAAACCTGAGAGTGCTAAACCAAAAGGAGGAGAGGGATCTGCAGCAGAAGCTAAACATGTTGGACAAACAGTACAGGTACACTCGCAAAATACTTCGACAGAGGACAGACTCACTGATGAAAGAACATAGACGAGTCACGATTGTCAAAGTCTGTGAGCCTCAAGCAACAGTCGGCATCGCTATGAAAGAGATCGGAGAACACAATAATGAGGAGACGCACCTAAGAGGCATTCAAACATTCGAAGGCAGAAGATCGTACTCCAGCAAATCCCAGTACCACATCCAGGGAACTGAACTGGTGGAGCAGAGCCGGTCGATATCAGCGCCACCGCTTTCAGTCAAACCGGCCAGTTCAGTGAGACACATGGGCAACATCCAGAGCAGCCTGTCTCTCATGCAGATGAAAAACATTGCAACAATTGACTCGATCTCAGAAAAGGAGCTGGCCAGGCAACAGCAGAAAGCCCGAGAGGAACTGGAGAGGCTGAGACAGCTTCAGAGGGAAACTTTACACAAGAGGGTGACGGCGTTTATAGAGAAGCTGAGGGACAAAAGCAACATGCAACTACACGTGGAACCTCCATAGAATAACTCAAATGTTTGCTTTTAACTCAGTTTAATAACTCAAAAACATTTAGAATGACAATTACTCAATATTCCCCGTCTTCTTCATGGTGGTCAAGGCTTTGTGCACAGGAGTCTCCTTCAGCAGGCTGCAGTTTTTCTTCCACTCTGGAGAATCAGGAAGCTTGTCTGCAAACAAGTTCATATTTAAAAGTTAATATAAGTTCATAACACCAGCATAACAATATTTATTAAAGAGTTATTCCGCATTTGAAAATGTTGGTGATTTCCTGTTCAGACTTGATTATTTTCATACTTCTAAGCATAACTTCTCTGTATGTCTCGATAGATTTGTTTATCATTTTATTATTAAGCGCAAACTTATTTAACAGGGCTGCAGTGGTTATTTTCATACTGCCTATTCTATTACATTTTATGTTTTCAACGATGATGTTCAAATCAGGTTTCAAGTACAACTGTGTCATGATTGACAGCTGATTGCAATGGAGTCAGGCAGGCGTATGGCGTCACAAACACAGGATTGCAGCACACACATCTGGGATCTTTTGGACACATTTTTGTACAGTGGAAGTGGAGGCGGGTTGTCCATCTTTACATAGCCATCAATCTGAGTCCTGAGGTATAAAAAAAAATGTCCTACCTTCAGATTCTAGGTGGACTCGTGTGGGAAGACTTCTGGTGTGGTCAGAGTAGTCCAGCGTGCAGAGAACAGCCGTCTTCAGTTTGGGCACGTTGAACATCAACACCAGTATTGAACACAAAACGTTACTCTCCATCACTTCCACAGACTTATGGAGTTCCTGTAAACAAGCAGGAGGAGAAGGTCGGCGTGTTATTCTACAATGTTTTGCTTAGACAAATGACATTTTCCTCTCTTTGTTCAAAGATTAGTTTTTTCAGAAATCATATTTTGGTCTATAAAAAGGTTAGACAAAGTTTACATGTCTTAAATAAAATGATTAATTGAAAAATAAAAAAATAAAAAACTGGCACCTTCACAAGCTTCAGCTGCTGCTTTCGGGCTGCAAAGGCGTTGAGATGTTGGCTGAGCGTGTCGAGAAAAGTTCTTATGTTTGTCTGCAGGTTGTTCTGCTCAGCCAGGCTGTTCAAGGGAATAAACGGGGGAACGTCGTGGCGACTGATCCTCAGCGTCGGCTTCAGGTCTATCTCCAGGTTGTAGGTTTCTAAGAAGACACCGTCGTAGGCGGTCGCCAGAGACACGCACACTCCTTTACCTTGACGAGTCTTTATGACGTTGTACCCGCCTGGTGACATCAGCGAAGAAAAAACAGGGAGAAATATTTATAAAACTGGATTAATGAAAACATCTCACTGTCAAAAAATGAATGAAATGAGAAGATAAAATAATCAAACGACTTGTGTACCAATGGTGTGATGAGCGTACAGAAGGTCTTCCAGTTGTGTATGTCTGGCCATCAGTCGCAGTAGTTGTGAGTGCTCCGAGTCTTGCTCCATTTCTTCCTCCTCTTCTTCTTCATTTGTCGACTGTTTGTCCAAAGATGCTCTCAGTTTCTGTAGATGCTGTGGCAGGACGGTGTAAACAGCAACGACAAATCAGCCAACAAGAAAACACCAATTATAAATAAAATGTATGTGATTAATCTAACTTCAATAAAAGAGTTGAGAATATCCTGTGATGGAACTTATGCATACTTTTGAGGTGCTGTGCTTGACTATTTCCAGTTTCTGCAAATTAATACTTTCACTCCATTTATTTGACAACTTTAGCTACTTTGCAAATTCAGATTATTCGGTGCTTACAGGCTGTTACTCGTGATATCAGATAGTGTTGTGGACACCAAGAACACAGAGTGGTGACCACTTACAGAGAGAAAGCGTCAGAGCCAAAGTACTGCAGTGCATTTTATAATGAATTTATTTTTATCTCCAATCAGAGACAAAAAAACCAAAGATTACGATAAATGGAGAAATACTGATAATTGGTCTACTCCTAATCAAAAGTACATATATTAATATATATTGCAGTTAAATTAAAGTAATTTAAAAATGTATTACTTTGGCTCGAATAACTAGTGACTAAGATTATCAAATAATAGTGGAATAATATAAAGTAGCAGGAAATGGAAAAACTATAGATATATGTGTTATAGACACACATGTGTGTATATATATATATATTTGCATATATCTATTTTTACAGTGTTATTTTATTTTTTATTATTTATGTATATGTATATTTAACAGTGCTGTGTGTGATGTGGAACTTCAATTTCCCCGAGGGAACCTCCCAAAGGGATTAATAAAGTCATGACACCTCAAAATTGTACTTAAGTAAATTACTCGAGTAAATTTACTTAGTTACATTCCAACAAAAGATAAAGATAAAGCAGCTGTATGAAATGCATTAGTTTAAGCTAAGTGTAATAAACAGAGAGGGTGTCAGCAGCTGTTCTTAACGAAAACAAAGATTGTTTGTCATCACATCCTGTCAGAGATATATCTTCCTTGGTCACAACGAAACCAACCCTGCTGTGATCATCGAGTCATCCCACCTTGTGTGTCTCTATCTCTGCCTTCAGCTGGTCTCTCTGGGCCCTCAGCGCTTCAACTTTAGCCTTCAGCTCCTTCACACGACTCTGCTGCTGAGGTTGAGTTTTTCGGCTTCTCGCTTTCACTTCCAGCACACTCAGCTGACTCAAAACACCTGCAGAGGAGCAAATACTCGCATTAACGCTCCAACGACAGAAGTGGAAGTTGTGAAAATGACGCTCACAAACCGTTAGCTCTAGCTAGCTTTAGCTAGCGAGCACCACAACAAACTCCTTAACAAGCTAGCTGGCAGTGAATGCAATCGTAGTAAGCTAATTAGCATAAGCAAGTTAGCCTTCAACAGTCCGAGTTACCTGTCGCCGACGCCCCCGCCATGTTTAACAAGTCTTTATCTGTTTTATTGTGTGTGAAATAATGACGCTTCAGCGGTGAAAACACCCGCTACAAGCTGCGGATGTTTTGAATTCGGCGGCTCCTGCGTCATCACGTTCAGCCCCGCCCACAGCGCCAAACCCGGAAGCGAATTCAAAACAATTTGTGATCGCATGGAGCGTGAGGCGTGAGATTAGCGGAGTGGTGGGTAAACGCGATGCTTTCTGAACACAGCAAAGGAACGAAAAACATAAAGATTGTATTGTCCACACAGTGCGCACGTTTTAACGCAGTCTGTTCTTGTTTTTCGCCGTAAAGACGTTCAAACAGGTATTCTTTTAACTAACGTGGCGCTCTTGAATGTCTCAGTAAGCAGCATGGTGCCACTGACAGTGAGCCTCACCCGGATATCCACAGTGCATGCGCGTAAAGGTGAGTCTGTCATATGTTATTCCGTGTGTTTATGTCGCTGTCACTACACTACATTCTCACACGTGCGATATGTTTTTTTTTTTAATTTCTGTTCATATTCAATCAGGTTAAGCAGCTCTAGGTCGAGATTTAAGGGTCACTAAGTGCAGTGTGGCTTTATTTCCCACACATTCCACATTTGAATCAGCTGAGGAGTAGTATCATTACTTATTTATGACTATTAAAGATAAAATAAGGAGTGACAACAGCAGTGTCTGCAAGTGAGGTAAGTCACCTCCTGCATTATTCCTTCCTGTGGTACCTAACTGTGAGTTTAGAGAGCCATATGTGTGTGATGTCTCCTGTGATTATGTTTAGGTTAGTAATTGATCAGCAAGTCTGTTGACAGGAAATTAATCTGAGTTGTTTTTCAAGTTGAAATGCCAATCATTCTCTGGCTTCTCCAATATGAGGATTTGCTTGTTTTCTTTGTTTTGTATCACTTAAAACTGATTACCTTGAGGTTTGGGGCTGTTAATCAGACAGAAATAAGTCAAATCGGACTCCAGAAAAAGGCAAAGGGATTTTCACTATTTTCTGACATTTAAAAGACCAGTTAGAGGACCACAGTTGTTGGGTTAATCGAAAAATAATGGTCATAATAAACGATGGTGAGAATTATCATTAGTTGCAGCCCTAGTTTGAGGGAATGCGATAATACATTATCGTTATTATTATGAACAGGAATATAACAAAGCATCATTATCATTATTGGTTACTTTGCAGATTAATTTCTATATTAAACCCTGTGTATTTGATATATAAGAAAACAAATTAAGACATCTAATCTGAACATGTTTGAGTTGAACGTCATGCCTCAGTTCAAAACACAAAGATGTTGAGTTTATTATCTCACAAGACTAAGAAAACCGGACAGTCCTCACATCTGAACAGCTGAAACCAGAAAAAGTTTGACACCTATGCTTGAAAAATGACAAGAAACTTAAGTGTTGTGATTGTCAAGATAGTTGCAAGCAAAGTTCTTGTCAATTCCTTAATAAACTACTTGTTTCAGCGATGAAAATACGATTCTAATCTCTAATCATCTAACCAGGATTTTCTGGTTAAATATAGGTTAAATTGAATAATTCTAAATTTTACAGTAACAAAGATTTCAAAGTCATTTTTCCTGTCTTAGGTATAGATTTTAGAGTTCTTTCTATCTTTTTTGCTTTTGACCTTCAAACCCCTCAGTGAGTGTTGTGGCTGTGTGCTGCAGTACTCGTGAAGGCAGCAGGTGGCAGAGTAGCAGAGCGGCTCCTCCCCTCGCCAAACCAGCAGTCAGTATTTTTGGAACAGCGCAACCAGGGGAAAGTTGACACAGAGGTTGTTTGACCTCGGTTTGTTTCCACAGACTGCTGCAAACACTTCAGTTTAGGTTGCAGCAGTAATTGCAGCTCCTTCTCTGTCTGTTTGGTGAAGGAACAGAAAGCTGTGAGGGGAATCTGGGGAATGAGAGGAGTGCATACCAAGCCACCTGTCAACAAACTGATTTCTTCATGATAAAAAGAGCGCAGGCTTCAGATTATTGCGGCTGAATGTCAGCAAAAGTGTGCTTTCTCGCACACACGCAGACATTTAATCTGTGTTTTCCACTTCAAGGCCGCTGGGGCTCCTCTGACTGATGGGTGTGGACAAAGACGCTTCCCACCCGTCTGACTGTGCGACTGCAGGAGAACCAAACCTTCTCCGACTGCAGCCGAGGCTTAAAGACAATCGAGATGGACCCGTCCGACCAGACGCACTTCACCGTTGTAGACTTTGTGATATTCGGGGTCCTGCTCGCTGCCTCTTTGGGCATCGGGCTGTACCACGCTCTCTCAGGGGGCCGTCAGCGCACCACACAGGAGTTCTTGATGGCAGACAGGAGCATGAAATGTCTTCCCGTTTCGCTGTCGCTCATCGCCTCATTCCAGTCCGCCGTGGCGATTATCGGGGTGCCGGCAGAAATCTACACCCATGGCACTCAGTACTGGTTCCTCGGCTGCGCCTACATTCTGGGCCTCCTCATTCCCGCTCGCGTTTTCATTCCAATATTGTACAGGCTGCGGCTCTCCAGCGCCTATCAGGTACGAGGAGGCAGTTTTATTGCTATGGTTAAACTGGATTTAATATTTATGTTGTTTGTCCTGCCTGACCTGCAGCTCTGTTGTCGTTTTGTTTCACAGTACCTTGAGCTGCGCTTCAGCAAACCGGTGCGCATCTGTGGAACTTTGACCTTCATCTTTCAGATGGTGGGTGCAACACCGGAAGGATGAGTTCACCCGAAACTTAAAATTCAGTCACATCTGCCCATGCATGACGTCTGATTCAGTAGTCTGAAATTTCCTGACATGTACAAGACATTTTTTTTTTATCTCTATCAAGATCTTTTGAGTTTCTTTACAATGCAGACCGTCTTTGTCTTTGTCTCTTTCTCTGCTCCAGGTGATCTATATGGGAGTCTGTGTGTACACTCCAGCCTTTGCTCTTAACGCAGGTAAGATAAGTTCATGTGTTTTTTCTCTGACTGGGTCATTTTTCAAAATATGAGATCCGCAGTTCAGTGTGTCTGTGTGTGTGTGTCTGTGTTTTCTTTCAGTTACCGGATTTGAATTATGGGGAACAGTGCTGGCCACTGGACTCGTGTGCACCTTATACACAACAATAGTGAGTTATAATAAATCATACAGCTCGTGTTAACATTTGAATGTTTCTCTTTGGACTCGGAGCGGATCCCCCGAAACAATGTAGTTTTGTAACACTTTGCTTAGTCAAAACTGAAATACAGTATGTTTCCTCTCAGACAAAGTGTCATGTGAATGAATAGATGATTTTAGTTAAAGTGTAAATGTGACGGTTGAGTGTTCAGTGAGACAGATATTGGAAAATAGAATATATTGGCGTATGTCATAATAACTCCCATGTGTCTTTGCTGTCCTTGACAGGGCGGTCTGAAGGCCGTCATCTGGACGGACGTGTTTCAGACCATTGTGATGTTTGCAGGGCAGCTGGCTGTCATCGTGGTGGGAGTGCAGAAGACTGGAGGAGTGTCTGAGGTCTGGAGGAAAGTGTGGGAAGGAAACCGCATCTCTGCTCTCGAGTGAGTCCGTCGACGGGGGGGGGGGAGTCTGCGCACAAATGCATCACTGTTTAACCAGTTCTCAGTGGGGATTAGCTACGTAAACACCAACTCGCAAGAAAGAAAAGCAGATTTTCTCCAGCTTTCATGAGGATTGTAGCCCTTGAGTCAACTTCCTGCCAGAGGAATACAGTGATTAATGTATGCTTCTGCTCTGAACACACACACGTCCCTGTCAGCGCGCGCTATAGACAACATTTCCTGCAGTTTTCAGACAGATGTTAATTGAATTTACAGAAAAAATATATTTTTTAAACAATTGTGAACAAATAAAAACATTTCATTTAAGGAACAAAAATGAAAATTCAGTCATTATCTACTTGATTAGTTGATGGAGAGTCAGATGACGTTTTGAAGTCCACAAAACATTTCTGGAGCTTCACATCACACGGTGTACATAACGCCTTTTCCAATCTATCTGGGATCTCTTGCAGCTCCCTGAGACTCGAAGGACAATTTTCTGTTTTTCTTACTTTTCAAAACAAGTCTCCAGCTGCTTCAGTTGTTTGGGAGAAAGCTGCAATGCTGTTTTGCTGTGAAGCTCCAGAAATGTTTTGTTGACAACGACTTTCCATCTGCGTGAGGCTGAGCAGATGATGAGTGAGTTTTCATTCATGGGTGAACTGTTGCATAAAGAACTATTTCCTGTCTTTTCCTTAAAAGTGGTGAATTGCAGTGTTTTTATATAATTGGCTTCATGCATTTCGCTAAACTTTCTCGTCACGCAGCTCTCTTTACCGAGATCAGTTCAACCTCTTTTGAGTTCAACAACATACAGCAGTAGCGCATCAAGAACCACGTGGCTTTACATTCCCATCACTAAAGACACAGCGACGGCTAATTTCTCTCGTTTGAACGATTTCTTCTATGGAGGAACGAACCGCTTAAAGCAGATCCCGTATTTGTTACGCCTCAGATTGCAGTGAATATAAATCTTCTGCAGTGGAGGTTTGTTCCGAAAGTGTTGACGTATCATCCGTATATATTCTCTCTCTTTGCTTCAGCCTGAACCCGGACCCTACAGAGAGACACACCTTCTGGACTCTGGGGGTCGGCGGGGTCTTCCTCATGCTGTCCCTGTACGGAGTGAACCAGGCTCAGGTCCAAAGATATCTCAGCGCACGCACCGAGAGAGACGCCGTCAGGTACGCAGACGGCGCTAAAAGCTCGACATTGGCCGATACATCGCTTTAACTTTTTATTTTTACATCTCATCTGCCGCTCCCACCTCTCTTGCAGGTCTTGCTACATGGTGTTTCCTTCCCTGCAGCTGGCTCTGGCTCTGAGCTGCGTGATGGGACTGGTCATGTTCGCATGTTACTGTGGAGAAGATCACTCCAACAAACTGGGCACCGCTTCAGGGGACGCTGTGAGTCTCATCGCGTCACCGACCACCGTGTTTTTCGGGAAATAACGACAGGATTCCTCTTTTCTAGCCTTCGCTGCTCCCTCGATCTCAAGAGATGCGTAGGAGGGGTGAAAGTTCATCAAGCTCATGGAAAGAGGCCTCCTGGCGCGTGTACATATCAGGAAACAGAGGCGCTATTATTATTTACATATTTTTCATAAGTCCTTCTGGCACATTAGGCTGATTATGTAAATGTGTGTCCATGCTGCTGCCCAGAGACAGTACAGTGTCAGATTTGTATTTTATCTTTCATGCAAAACAAACTCTCCCGGTGTTTTCCGCAGATGGTGATTTCCTTTGTGATGGACATGCTACAAGGTCTACCTGGACTACCTGGACTGTTTATTGCGTGTTTATTCAGCGCGGCTCTCAGGTACAGAACATTCCCCCAGCGTCCCTCGATTTTATTTATTAAGTATTAAAAATTAAAATCCTTCCGGTCACGGCGGAGCAGAGGAGAAAAATGATGACATAAAAAAGTCATCATTGTGAGA
Source organism: Spondyliosoma cantharus (assembly GCA_900302685.1). Classification (NCBI taxonomy): domain Eukaryota; kingdom Metazoa; phylum Chordata; class Actinopteri; order Spariformes; family Sparidae; genus Spondyliosoma; species Spondyliosoma cantharus. The sequence goes on along the minus strand of OMLP01005665.1, from coordinate 31,266 downwards.
TAAATGTTGAAGTTATGGTTAGACTGCTGTGATGTTTGGTAGTATGTTGTGTTTTGGAGACGTCTGTAGTGTTTTGTTTTTTTTTTGCACAGCACCATCTCTTCTGCTTTTAACTCCTTGGCCACTGTGACGATGGAAGACCTCATCAAACCACACTTCCCCGCCATGACGGAGGCAAGAGCGACCCTGCTGTCCAAAGCGTTAGGTAAGCTCTCTGTGAAGTTTAAACTCGGCAATGCACGACACGAAGACGTGATTGTTCTCTGACTTTTGTGTTTTCTTCATTAAGCGATGTCCTACGGGCTGCTGTGTCTGGCCATGGCCTATCTCACCCATCTAATGGGTGATTCAGTTCTGCAGGTTAAGCGCCCAGCTTTAATAATCAGATAATAACCCAACATTTCTCACTAAAGCCGCGCTAACTGCTCGTATGTTTGAACTCCAGGTGGTTTTGAAAATCTTCGGGATGGTCGGTGGTCCGATTCTCGGTCTGTTTTGTCTCGGAATGTTCTTCCCTTGGGCCAACTCCACTGTAAGTGTGACCTCGCCCGCGAGATCTGTCCTGGAGTCAGTCATGAGACATTTAACAATAAAGAAAACTTGCGATATTACCGTCTGTTAAGTGTTTGTCGTCCTGTTGTTTCCAGGGAGCGTTAACAGGTCTCGGGGCCGGCCTGGCTGTGGCTTTCTGGGTCGGCATCGGGAGCATCGTCACTCGAAGCTCCGGCACGAGATCGCTGCCGCCCGCCTGCGGAGCCATGCTGCTGTCAGCCAACACGACCACGGCCGTCCAGACTGCACTCAGCAACGTCACTCTGAGGTATCAGGCGCACACAACGCAGCGCGGTGTGTTTTTCTGCCGTGGTCATTTTCTGAGCTTTTATGTCTTTCTTCCTCTTTAGTCGACCCTCTGGACTGAAGAGGTTCTATTCCTTGTCCTACATGTGGTACAGCGCGTTCAACTGCTCCACAGTCATTCTAATCGGCCTGATCGTCAGCTTCCTCACAGGTAGGCGAGCTCTCAGACATGTAATGCAGAACATTTCTTTGTTCATGTCTGCATTCTTTTAAACTCTGTATGTTTTAGGCCCTATGAAGGCGGAAGACGTGACGCCAGGAACGATCTATCCCTTGTTGGGGGAACTGCTCTGTTTTCTACCCGAGCGTCACAAAAAGAAGCTCTGCTGTGTGACCCCTCAGGGACAGACGGTACGTAGCCGATGGCAGCTGCTTGTTTTTGCGAATAACTTTTGGGATTCCCCCGACATTTCTTTGTGCACCATGCGGCAGGGAGTTTTGAGTTTCCACTGAAAAATCTTTAAAACCTTTTGTGATCTTAAAGCTCCCGACCTCTACTTGTAGTTGTTTTAAATAACTGTTTTAACATTTGATATTAACATTCAGTTATTTCAATGATAACTTTTCTTCATAACTTCATTTGCATTTTGTGAACAAACTGAATAACCAAAATGTTCGTCCATAAAAATATGATATTTTTCATTCAAAGATAAAAAAACCAGGGGGGGACATATCAAGGCTATCTCAGAAGCTAGCTTATATTTATTTGCCTTTTTAAATGATCTTTCACTTCTTCTTACAGCTGTCAGCGCAACAAAGGCAGCCTCCACACCGCAAAGAAAGCAACGGGCTGGTTTTGTCACAAGAGGACGGAGCATCACGGGAAGAGATAGACGCTTTTCTTCCTCGTTTTTTGGAGTGTGAGACGGCCGTGTGACGTCGCCGTCACGCGTCTGGCCGAAACGAACAGTTTGGAGATGATTTGAATTTGCACTGTCGAACGCTGCAGCGAACAATGTCGAACAAGTCGACACTACAGTTTTCAGAGACTTGAGTGCGGCTGAGCCTGTTTTAGTTTATTATATTCATGTCTACTTCAGGTGCGTGATCACAGAATCATCTAAGAAAACTGCACTACTTTGTTTTATGAGAATTACTGGACGCCCTTTACAGCAACTATAAATTAATTTGCATTTACAGTTATGTAAATGTACATGAACATGTATATTTGACTATGGTTTACTGCAGCTGTATGTGAGACAGTGCCTCACTTTTGAAGAATGTATGAGTACATTTTGTCTGTACCGCAGCTGAAACGCAGAAAAAAAAACTCTTTTTGTAAGAAGGATTAAAGATTTTGTAGATAAACATTTGCGTCGTTGAGTCAAAAATGAATTGCAGTCTAAAACATCTCATCTTAAAGGAGTTACTCTGTCGATTCAACTGAATCGTTTTCACACTTCAACATCAGTAACCTGGTCGTCTGACACTCAAAAGTCAAATGAGATTTGCATTAGAGGAAGTGCAGGCAACACAAACGCACAGGTCACCGAACCAGAGATGCACGAAGTTTCAAACATCATATGTGTAATTCATGGCACAATTCAAATAATTATTTGTCCATCAGCTCACGACCATTCTGAAGTAATGATGGTCCACTGGATGCGCCGTGACTTTGCCTCAGTAGAGACACGACAGTTGAAAACAGTGTTTTCACGCACTGGACGGTTTTTATATTTCACACCACTTTGCATTCATAACATGTCACGTTTTATACTAATGCAAAGAAAACATCCAGATACATATTTAGGTGTTTGTTTTAGTGCGTATTTTATTGGATTGCCTCATTTACATATTTGAAGAGGGTCCTGTTGCTGTCTGTAGGTGCAGGAGTAAAGATCCACTGAAATATAAGGGCGATTAATGCATTTAATTGCGACAAATGTTTTTTTTTTTTTTTTTTAACCCCATTAATCTGCCTCTGTCTCTCCTGAAGTCAAACATCTGAATTCTTCCAACACTAGAGGACCTAAAGTCAGGATTCTTCAGCCACAGCAGTTTTCATTTTGACTTTTCAGTCACTCACAAATCTCCCAACTTTATGAAAATGACGCACGTAAGATAAGATCTTCATCACACAGTATTAACGACTGTATGCAAGTCACAAACAACAACATGTGACACATTTTTGATCAAACAAACCTAATCTGATTATGTTTTTGGCAGACGGCTTCTGTGACGCCTGACACGTTGTATACCACGACACAAACCACGCGTAGTCTATTTGAAAGTCAAATGAATCTCACCTTACTGTTTCCTTTAGCTTTGCATGGCCTCAGAAAACTTTTACAGCTACTGCTGATAAACGTCTGTAGGCTGTTTTTTTTTTTACTGCTTTCTAAGCTGCTGCAGGAAGAGCTGCATCAGTGGGCGGCCGTCGTTTCACGGGCGCAGAGAGCTTCTTCTAACACCGAGAGTCACTTCTCTGATGGTTCACTGATACGGGCTGAGCAAAACGGGTGAGCTGATCTTTCTATTCTGATTATGTTTCATTAATACGTCATATTTTCCAACTAAACCCATATATAATGTTTCATGCACGCCAGCTGTCACAATACACAACAGTTGAAAGTATCGGCGCCTTGTTTCACATTTCTAACGTGTCTCAGCAGTTTTAAAGATTATTGTTATTATTAAATCTTTTTGTGACTTCTGGTGATATACTTCTTAAATACTCTGAGCAACATATACTTTTTTTTTTTTGTAATTTTCAGGAATTCAGTCCTCATCCAACAGGCCATGTAGTCTGATCCGAATAGGGTTTAAAGAATTAGTTCACACAAATATTAATCCTCTGACCGCCAATGCTGATGGAAAGCCAGGTGGAGTTGCGTAGCTCGCAAATCAATGTTGCAGCGTTCTCCTAAACAGTTGAAGTAGATGACATAAAAAAACAACTAAACACTTTTGTCGGTGTGAGAAGATATTAACAGAATTTAAAATTTTTTTGGTGAACTTGTTGGTGAATTTTTTGGTCAAACTGCCCATAAACTGGGAAATCCACCATTAGAATCAATTTTAATTGTTCAACTGAACTTCTGTTATTTATTAAATTGAAAAATCTCCAGGGAAATATGAGCAGCGCAATTTACATAGTGAAAAATCAACAGAAAGACAAATGGCAAAACCCTTTTTATATTTTTTCAGCTCAACTGTTCCATCTGATTTATTCCAACTGTTGTGACAAATAATATGTTTTTTTGTGGGAAACTGAGATATATCCTAATTTTAAAACATTTTATTATGATTTGAACTGTTACAGTAAACTGTGTTGTACTGCACAGCTCACCGGAGGATGTTGACGGACGCACGAGACCAAAAACAGCAACAAAAACGAAGAAGATAAATAAATAAGACAACAGATGAATAAAATAATAATGAGAATTTAAAAAAATTACTTTAAAAAAAAAGGAAATTTTACAAAATAAGATTAAGATTACAACAATACCGTAACAATCCTACTGAGGTCTATACAGCAGATAGGCTTATACATGTAGATACACAAACACAAATATCCAGTAAGCGTACACACATACACCTCTGAATACACAGAAGATGCCTAAATGGAGACTGTTTTCTTCTTCTAGTGAAGGATTGCGTGTCAGAAAAACTGTCCTGCATGCAGCGGTTTGATTATTGACACTGTAGCCAATCAAAGTGTGAACATCGTCTCAATATGTGGGACGCATAAAGCGCGACGCCTGGACACCCTACCTTCTAACAAATAATAAAAGGAGGGTGTTAAAGGGCCACATTCAGCCCACAGGCCTACATGATGCGATGCTCACATTTTATTAGCAGTCGGTGAACAAGCTTCTGTTGAGCACAGGCCAATGCAAATGACTTCTTATGTTATTATTTCCAGGAGCAGGATGTGGCTCTTTATGCTGATTTACATCTGGGGGCTTAACATTTCTCAGGTACATCAGTAAGATAAGATCACCCATTATTAGATCATGACATTAAAAACCTCAACATTGAAATGCTTTTGATTTTCTGATCAAGTAATTTTTTTTCCTCTTTCACAGGCTGCTGGAAGAGGTAAAATGTTTTGTATTTTGAGTTTCAAATTGAGCAAGTTCAGCGTAGCGCTCGTCATCTAACATCTGTCTGTCTGTTCCGAATGTTTCAGACAATTCAACGCAAATCTATTATGTCAAACTGCTAATAGAGGAAGGCGCAATCGAGAACATAACCGACTTACTGAGACCTTTTGTGAGAGACGCCAACCTGCATGTTGACGACCTTCAAAAGACAACAAGTAAACACATTTAAAATGTCAAAAACTGGATGTTCTGGCTGATTTTGATTAGAAGAAATGATCCTTAAAGTCAAATTTTTCTGCTTTTGTTTCTAATCAGCCTGTCAGAACGTCTCGGACAGCCAAGAGTGTTCCTGCGAGCCTCGGTACAGATGGAGCGATACGCTTTGCGAATCTGAAAAGAAATGTTGTGGCGACGGGAAATGCACCTTCACCAAAAACTCTCCTGCTCTCACGTGTGTCGCGAACACTACAGGTGTTTGGATGTGTTGACTGCGTTCGCATCGGCATGTTCGCCATGTGTATGCGAGTGTTCGAAGAGCTGACAACTTCTTTTCTTCACAGTTACTGTCTCCGGGTCCATTTCTGTGTCAGAAGATTATTTTGACTGTCTGAAAAAAACCGCCTCTTCGGGTTTTCAGGCCTGTAATAACAAACTGTTAAGACAGGTAAAAACAATGAATAAGCAGCACATTACTCAAGCACCTTTATCAGATCAGGAATAGCGTATTTGCCAATAATATACTGCTGCGTGTACATTCATCAAGAGTTGTTACCTTTCAGATGAAAACAGTGTACAGCACTATAAGGGGATTTGTCAGCTTGACAATCACCGATTACAGGTACTTTGTGTAATAACTAAAAAGATTTGTTATTCTTTTTCTTCTTTTCAAAATATGACTCATATCTGTGTTTTTCCTCTTCACCGGAAGGGTTGGAAGCATCATCGCAACTTTTGAAATGACCTTTGCGTACGATCTCAGCCCCACAGTGCTGGTTAACAAATCCAATGAACTGGCCGAGATATTGCCAGCGTCTCTTGTTTTGGAGACATCAGGTAAACGCATCTATTCCCCCTTTTCCACGTGTCAATATTCCCACTTAAACCCGCTAAGATCTGGCTTTTGAGTGCAATGGGTGTGTGCATTGTGCACCGCTAACTGAGCTAACTAAGAGCAGCTACAGTTAGCAGAAGATAGCGGTAACTCTGAATGGTAACGATTGGGTCAAAATTCTACTTTGACCAAATCGACCAACCTGGATGTCGTTTTTTCGCGTTTTTCCTTTACTAATCCAACACGTGTTTTTTTGCAGGTGTTGTTCGTTTAACGATGCCACCCAACCCTGTGCTTTACCACAGCCAACACACTCTCACGTGCTCAGTAAGAGAGGAGCTGGGAGGCAAACCAGTGTGGCTGCTGCGCAGAGACAATAAAGTGTTCGACATAACGACTGGCTCGGAGGCTACTTTGACAGTTCTACAAAAGAGGACTGAAGCCGAACTTAAGAAAATATCAGAACTCTGGGCAGGTACATCTGTTTCAGCCTCTCTATTTACATTTCAGAACATTTAACAGATTTTGAGGTAGCCGACTTGTTTTGTCTTGTCCACTAGTAAATGTTGCTTGATAGCTTTAAATTGTGATCTGATTTTACGCATCGCTAGCTGGTAACACACCCAAAATCTGCCACCAAGCTGGCTGCACTCTAGGTTAATTACATAGGCGCCACGTTTTGACTTCAGATACAAAACACATGATCAAAAAAATAAAACATGATGCATCGCTATGCATTAAACTGCCCAATAGAATATGAAATAGTCAATATTAGCTCAAACTGGAGCAGCTGCAACATTAAAAGCTGCTTATTGCCTCACTTGAATTAAGTCATCATAAAATGAAAATATTCAAGTAGAAGTGCATCGAAAATTTTCCTAAAGTACAGATAAAATCCCGCATAAACATACATGTAGCGGTTTTAACTCTGTTTTCCTATTTCTTAGGGGAGTACACATGTTTCTACCGCCAGGAATCAAAAAGCTCCAACATAACTCACATAGCCAAAGCTGTATTGGACGTATGCCTCCTGCCAAACATTGAAATCACATCGGTTCCGAGTTTTCCACACTGCAGGTCGAGAACAGAAGTATTGAATTTGCGAGTCAAATGTGAGATAAAGAACAGCACTGAAGAATATAAGGTGGACTGGAGCGGAAGCATTTCAGCACGACTGTCTGAATCCACTCTTTGTAAGGACATTTTCTTTCTCCATTCATTTAATGAATCCTCGTGCAAACTTGTTGTGAAAATACATAACGCGCATGTGTGATCTTTGCAGCACGTCCTGAAGGGAAACTTTACGCAGTTGACACATTTATTAAGTGCAACTCAACCCAGCAGAGTTATCAAGTTATATGCACCTTTAAGAACAGGTGCAATCAAATGAAGAGTTCTCCAGTTGATATCAACATTATACGCGGTATGTTTATAGCTTTCGTCCGACATCCCTCCATTGCCCTCAAATGGACAATCGTATGAAAAATACAGTATCCATATATATATATATTCCTGTATTCCTGTGAATTCTGACACTTGTCAGAAGGTGCACAATGATGATGATTCAGTCCCAGTCGCCAGAATAAAAGTTGTATGTCGCTGCAAACCACGGCTGTGCTGAAACTCTAGATTTCTTTATGTTGCAAGTTTACTTCTTAAGGTAACTTGATTTTTTAAATTTCATCTTGTGACAACGCTGTGCTTATGGTTTGCGGTTGGGGTTCAGGAAACAATCCATGTTTTGGTTTAAAATACCTCTTTTGGTCACCGCTACCTTGACTTCCCATCAAGCATCTGTTGACATCGTCTACATGTCGTCCTTAAGAATATTCGCTGGTGTCCCTCTTACAAATGGCGAAACACCATCTCGAGCTGCCGTCGCTGACTCGCTGTGAGGTCATAAAGATGTAATACGAACGGTATCGGGGGTTTGCAGAAACGTCAGCCTCCAACATTTTATCCTGGCTACTGGGCTGAATATCTACCAGCTACAATGTGTCACAGGTTGCAGGTAATCATGAGCCAGGCTGCTAAATTCATGAATAAATCGGTGAGATTGAGATTTTGCCATGTGCTACCTTTAGACCTTTTGTTATCCAGCAGTTAGAATTTCAGATCACCTTGTTCCACCGAAGTTAACTTTGTACAGTTATTTTAGTTAACAAATGTAATAAATGATAAATTATGTCTTGCTTCCCCCTTTCTTTAAAACAGAAGAAGATAAATTCTGTGCGGCTCAAGGTGATTGGGAGGTAACCAAAGCTGGATTCACTGCAGTGTTAAAATGCAAGGATCAGGCTGGAATAAGAGAAAGAAAATGGTATTGGTGATCAATTTGGTCCATATATTGTCTGAAAAAAGGCATTTGTAATTGGTTTATTAGGCAGTTTTGCTTTAAAAAAAGACTTAAATGTTCAATTGGTAATCATATTTGTTGACCCACTAATCAGTTAACTGATCAACTGTTTCAGCAACGAGGAGGCGATATGGGAGAAAGTGGTCTCATCGTGTGTGAACCGGGAAGTGAACGATGTGCTGGAAAAAGCAGTGGTAAGCCTAACTTTCAAAATAAAAGGTCATAATTGAGATCATAAATTAAAAGTCACCCCGACAGGACCAACTCATTGTAGCATAATATGAAGCACCGCATTAAAGCAGCAAGCTGTTAAAAGCTTATATTCAAAATAATATTTTACAGAAAGAACTCTCTAGTTTTTACACAGTGCCTCAGCTTTTTTGGAGATGAAGCAGACGGATCACATTTAATCACACAGTTAATCATCACCCGTACATCATCGCTGTTGTTTCAGATTGTTGACATCGGACTCGGCACACTTGCTGAAAATGCTGCACGTGTATTTTCGGATCTTGATAATGTCACTGTCAAACCAAATGCTATCAACACTTTCTCCAATGTGAACGCATCTGTTGAAGTGCTCTTCACTTTGAGTGAAAAGCAACAACTAAGGCCCAATAAAACAACAGCAAAGGTAAGCATTACAGTGTTTAACTATGTTTATTAAGCGTTGTTAATGGGTTTCCGTCAATATGGAGGCAAAAAAAATCAAATAGTTTAAGGTTATAACCCTTAAGATTTTCATGAAGCCTTTTTTCTACAAGAGTCATTAATTGTATTTAAATTCCTCTTTATAAAGTAGTTGTCATTGTTAGTGGCGGAGTCCGTCATTCCCAAGCAATTTCTTTAATTTGTTTGTCGGCGGCCTTGCCAGATAATCATTAATAATATATTAGTTAATTTGGACGTTTCTTCCATTAAAAAAACAAAATATTGATTTGATTTTGATTGCGTAGCTCCCGTCTTTCACCATTCAACAAATACAAGTATTTTGTAATTACAAATTACTTATTGTTCAATTAAATACTCTCATAGCAGCATTTTGTGTTTTATTTCAATATGTGTGATAAGCAAGTACTTGTAATTTGTAACAAGATGCATATTATTGTATTTATGTCCAGCAAATTCGTATTGATTCAATTCTTAATGGTGATTAATCGATTAACAATGAATCATTAACATTCCAAGCTTACATCTAAGAGTGTTTTCACGGTTATTTCACATTCAACTGGTGAATAACACGGTGGCTTTTATTGTTTAGGAGCCATATAATTGGACATTCCTCACGTGACTGAAGCTAATGATGCTATAGCTGCTATTTCACTGTGACTTTAACTTCTCAGCGAGCCTGATAGAAGAAGGCAGATATGTGACCAATCACAGGTGTCAAATCAACCAGGATTTATCGGATGTTCAGTCATTATCCACTCAGCCTCATGCCGATTAAAAATCGGATGAAGTTTCGTCGTTCAATTTTGTTTTGTGAACAACAAAACTTCACATGAGGCTGACTGGATAATGACTGAATTTGTTCTTTAACATGTACTTCGGAGTTAATATTCATTCTTAACAGTCAAATAGACACGTTTTTTTATGTGTCCATGAATCTTTTTCGTCATCAATCACCTGTAATTGAAACGAGCTTCCTTCTCTACAGAACTTCCTGAATTCATCCAGCAATTTGCTGGACAGGACTCTAAATGAATCATGGAAACCCCCAGATGGCACATACAATGATTCAACACTGGCTGAGAGATATCTTCTCTCTGTTGAGAGAATAATCAAGGTGTCAGATATAGGAGGCATCCCTAAAAAGAATAACATAGAGGTAGCCTCACTCAACTGCTCACATGTGTCGCAGTGCGTCAACAAGGTATTTGGCGTGACCATTGTTCTCAAAGATCGAGAACCAGGCAGTGTGAAAGCAGCTGGGTTTAGAGAGCTGGAGAACTACTTGCCAAACACCGATGACAAGTTCGAGCCGAACACCATTGTCGTGTCAACAACTACTGAAAGGGAACCATCAGATGAAGTTGAGGTTAAAATTAACTTCACATTGCACAAGCCCCGGCCTCCCAACGTTGAGATAAAGTGCGTGGCATGGGACAATAGCTCTAGAAGTTGGTCAGAAGCAGGATGTAAATGGAAAGGTGGGGGAGAGTGTGTTTGCAGTCATTTGTCCTCATTTGCCATTCTAATGTCAAAGTTTCCCTTGGACATACCTGGGATAAACGAGGTAACCTACGCCGCACTGGCTATATCAGTCGTCTCGCTCGTTTTAAGCCTTGCCATCGAACTGACCGTCTGGGTCGCCGTGGTCAAGACGAGTACTTTATATTTACGCCACACTGCCCACGTAAACATTTCTCTATGTTTGCTAGTTGCGGATATCTGTTTTTTAGCATCTTCCAATCCAAAGGATATTTCAACACTCTGGTGCAAGACCGTTGTGGTGTTGAAGCATTTCTGTTACCTGGCCATGTTCTTCTGGATGTTTTGTCTGAGCGTCACGCTTCTGCATCAAGCAGTTTTCCCGTTCCATAGCGTGAGCAAGAAAAACTACCTGAAATTCGCCTTAGTCCTGGGCTACGTGTGTCCTTTGCTTATTGTTACGATCACGTTTTTAACCAGCAGGGGTGGTCAGGAGGGCTATTACTTCTCCAGAGAGACCTGCTGGCTGGTTTATACTCGACTCTGGGTCGGGTCCATCCATGCATTTGTCCTACCAGTCGGAATAATTGTTTTCATCAACATTTTCTCCATGCTGGTGGTAATCATGAAGCTTGTGGATCGCATTAAGATTGCAGAGGCATCTCGTGACAAGGAAAAAACGGCTGCCCTAACGGTCATGAGGTCAGTTATTTTCCTGACCCCAGTCTTCGGTGTGACTTGGATCTTTGGCTTCGCTGTGATGCTTCTTGACCTCACCGATGGCCCCATAGCCTATGCGGTCAATTATATCTTTACCCTCCTGAACGGATTACAGGTATAGTCAATATAACCTTCCACTAAACATCCGGAGCAGTAAAAGTATTTCCTGCTCAGTGACCTTTGTCATTTCATTTGCAGGGTTTGTTCATTTTGTTAACAACGTGCTTGGGGGACAAACTGGTAAGGTGGTTTTATATGTTTAACAATATTTCTGGATCGAGTACGTTGTTTGGTACCGTTTCTCTTTGGTAACAGGCCAGCAGAAAGTTTTTCTGAATGCTAAAAAGGTCCAGAGTGTAGGATTTAGTGGCCGTTAGCGGTGAGGTTGCAGATTGCAATATCCCTCGTCTACGTTGCAGGGTGAAATTCAAAATGTCTTCTCTAGAGTTAGTGTTTGGTTTGTCCGCTCTGGGCTACTGTAGAAACATGGCTGACTCTGATGTAGATGACCTTGCTCCCTCTGTAGATACAAAAAGCAACAACAGTTCTTAGCTTCAGGAGATTGTACGCTAATGAAAACACAATTGTAAATCATTAAATTCCATTTCTACGCTTAAATACCACTTCATTCTACATACTGGACCTTAAAACGCTGTTCTGCAATTATATCAACCATACTGAAGATCAGAATTTGCTGCAGCCACGTTTATAGACTGGTTTAGTTGAGCAATATCAAGTTTAGAAAAAAGATCAGTAACACTCTCATACCTGTCCATTAAATATGAAGCTGCCAGCGGCCAATCTTAATTACTGCGTAAAGCAAGACTGCAGTCTAAACAGATCAATTTGGGGAATAACAGGAAGTCATTGCTCACGAAATTGTTCGGCAAATAACTTCTTTAAAACCACAAATCGTTGTTTATTATACTCTCATTAATGTACAAGTAAAAAAAAAAAAACACGATATAATGTGTTTGTTTTCTGATCTTAAGAGGTGGTGGTCGGGAAATCTAGTTATTTTTTTGACAGGCAGATTAGCCGTTTCCCTCCATTTCAAGTCTTTATGCTAAGCTAAGCCGCTAACTTCAAACATAATGAACAGATATTGAAGTGCTACAGATTTCTTATCGAACTCTTGGTGAGAAAGCATTTCCCCAAAATGTCAAACTATTCCTTCAGAGTGAAGGCATTTCTGTGGTAATTGTAGTGAGCTGCAGGATTTGCAGGACCAAAATCAAGGAGTGTTTTTTAAAGAACTGCGTGATTAAAAATGTTATAAACCACATTATATCGTTAAAATTGTTTTTTAATTAAATTTGACAGACCCGTGACGCACTGCTGAGGCGACTGAAAACACACGTAAGTGCAGCAAACTGGGTTCACTCGCATGTAAAATACCACATGGGCTGATTAGTGTAACGCATCCGCCTCCTCTCCTCTCCAGGCTCCAGCCTTGCTCACCGACAGCTCCACGAAGTCAGACTCAACTCTGAAGAAGTGAAACTCATCTCAAACGTGTGCACTCAACAGTGTAAATAATACGCTACAGTTACTCTGGTTTGATTATTTCTTTGTTGTTTATTTAGTTATTAGTTCATTATTAGTTGTGATATAAGTTAAAATCCACTGTACTGATATAATTGGGGAATGGGAAACTTTAAATTCTAAAACTTCATATTAATATCAAGCGAGACTGTATATGTATATGTTTTTCATTAGTACTAAAGCGCTGAAATGCAACAGAAGAACAGTCAACAGAAAGGTAACAAGGATGTCACACCTATGTCTGCAAGTTGCTTTTCAGAAATCCCGTTTGTTTTCATTTTCTTTGCCCTGTTCTGGCCACTCCTCGTCGGTGTCGTCCATCGATATCCCTTTTTGCGCTGCCATCTTGCGGTAGGCCTGGCACTCAATTTCTGCTCTGCAACACACAAAAACAGAGCCATTGATTTGTTCAGCTGCTGAATGATAATATTAATCATAAGAAAAAGCTTTGTTCGATGGAAATGTGATAATCTAGGTGGTGTGATTCGTTGAATACAATAAAACGAGTGTTTGAAGAATTTAAAATCTGGGCTTCATTTCGTACTTCTTCAGGAATCGAACGCAGTCCAGGTGTCCATATATTTCAGCAACGCGCACTGGTTTGTCTCCACAGCAGTCCTCCTTGTCTATAGGCGCGTGGAGGGAGTGCAGCAGCCGCAGCACAGCCAGACGGCCCGACTCTGCAGCAAAGTGTGCGGGCGTCCATCCGTGCTCCGTCCTCAGGCATGGCCTGGCTCCGTGCTCGATGAGGATCCTGACCGTCTCCGTGTGTCCTGTAGAAAACGGCATCACAGGGTGGTTCGAATCACGCATTTTAAAGGATGATTTCACCCACAGGTTAAAATTCACTTGTTCTCTACTCACCCTCGTGCTGATGGAAAGTCAGGTGAAGTTTTATAGTCAACAAAACATTTCTGGAGCTTCACAGCAAAACATCATTGTAGTGTGCTCTGGAACAACTGAAGTAGATGGGGGACAATTAAAAGAAAAAGAAAATGGCTTCATACAGCTCAATAATAGTATTATTATAATAGTATCAATAATAGTAAAATTCCAAATGTCTCAAGCCCCTGAGATCCCAAAATGATTTGAGAAGATGTATTTGCACCCATGCTCGTGCACCCACTTCAGACGGGTGCACGCTGACGCTTTCAGCTCACTAGCTACAGTAAAGCTAGAAAAGGGGAGCAAATACCATCTTCTGAAGTCTATTTGGGGCTTTTGAAGACTGAAGATAAGCTGTGTGGATCTATTTTGTGTTCTCTATCTGTTGTTTTTTGGTTGTAAAACAAGTCCCCATCGACTTCAGTTGTTAAGGACAATGCTGCTCCTTTAATGCTTTGTGGACTTCACCTGACTTTCCATCTTCATGGGGGTGAGTAGACAATGAATTCTCATCTTTGGGGGAAGTTTTCCAGTAAAGGTGCATTATGTAGTTTTGGGAACTACATTTTAATAAAAAGAGAAAGATCTTCATTTGACTGATTGTATTGTTTTGCATTGATTGATGGATCGTTTACGCCTAAACAAGCTCTTTTTTTTGTGACCGAATAAACTGAATAAACAAACTGACCTTTAAGGACAACACAGTTTCATACTGTTTCACTTTGTTTATATGTGGCGGACCCTGCCACCTTTCTTGCTTCAAGCAGTTTTCTGGGGACCTTATTTTCCTCTGAGAACAGCTTGTTTAATTAAAAATACATATTTCTGATTTTGTATTATTACCTCATTAGTATTGTCGGCATTGAATTTCTTCTCCAAAACTGCATATTGCCCCTTTAATGTTGCACACTGTAGCAAACACTTTGCAAGAATACACCTGCACCTTGTCATCAATACATTAGTGAAATGATGGAGTAGCATAACTACTACTACTAGTCTACCTAACTTGCTATTTTATTCAACAGTGAAACATATACTTCTATAATTTGCTTTATAGTAATATTCTACACTCTATCTTTTACATTTTATTATAGGCTTTATAATGGTATACGCTTCCATTTCAATAAGATATATCTCATAGCACTGTATTGTTATTTTGTGTGCACATCTAATATACAGCACATGAAATGTTATGTGTTATTTTTGATACTTACCCACAGTACATGCCAAATATATATATTTATTGATATAGTTGGACACATTATGGTTGCCATTTCACTTAATGCACATACTGTTCCGCTGTTTACTTATCAATAAAGTTTTATTGGATATTGTCTGATATAGTGTTGTGAACAGCTGTCAGGTCTGCCGCCTGTAAGTACATTCTGTTCTGTGTCATCAGGGATGGAGTCTAAAGGAGCTCTGTAGCTCCACCCACTGGCTGCAGCAGCAAACTACACCGCTCAGATCATCCGCCTACCCCTGAATCAATTACCACTGTCACACACCCACACAGCTACACTGGGAGCAGCACATGTGTATCCACAATGGATCTCTCACACACACACGCACACACACACACACACACACACACACACACACACACACAGAGGGTACATTTAGTTTAAACTGGCAGGTGTTGCTGGTCATTGCCACCAATTTCCTGTTGTATCCCCTGGGTTCCCCTCTTCCTCTCCCTCCCTCTCTCACCCCCTTTCTTCTTCTCTGTCTCTCGCTCGATCCCTTCCTCTCCCCTCAGCTTTTCATCTCTCGTTCGTTCTCTTCATGGGCAATAAGGAGTTTTAGATGCTAATGATATGGCCCCCCTGACAACAAAGGGTTGGAGGCCCCCTTACAGAGCCTCTTTGGACACAGACACACACACACACATGCACACACACACACACCCAGAGAGACACACACAGACACACACACGTCCTCCAGCACAAACACCAGCTGTTCTCTGCTGGCCTCTTATTACACAGACCCTCTGAAAGATTTAGCTGCTCTGGTTCTTTTTCATTTTACAAACACATTACACACACATACACACATACACACACTTTTTGTATTCAAAAGCAAGGGCGGACACAGGCTCAGTGTCCAGGTTTAATGAGTCCAAAACACTTTTTCTTCAACGCAATTTTTAAGCTCTTATATCGTGAAATGTGAGTCGATGTGACTGATTTTACAGTAAATTAGTTTTTTTCCTGGTTGGATTCAAACTCCTGCTGTGAATAATTGATGATCGAGAAATGATAATGGAAGACAGCATGTGTGTGACAGACACACACCATCTGCTGACAGACACACACACACACACACACACACAGGGGGATCATTAACATCTGGCACAGATGGTCATTTTAAACACATAGACTGGCCAGTCACCCTTCTGGGCCAAACCAGGGGTACACTGGTTTGAGCCCGTTTTGCAGATGGTTACAGTTGATCTAACTCATAAAAGAGGTTAATAATAAAGCAATTTTTTTGTCTATAGTGTGTTGGCCACCACCTGTATGATGCAACACATTCCATGTACTGGATTTTTCGTGAAGCTGAACCAAACTTAGAAACTTAGATAGAAAAGTTGCTCTAAGTTTTTCACATTTGAAAGCAGACACTCTCTCAGTTCTGCCCCTGGAATTAACATCAACTCTTGGAGTACCAGGTGTAAAACCAGTCTATTGTATATATTTTTCTCACTCAAGTGGGTGCCGCCGTAAGAAAATGGAAACTAAGGAAAATGGCTTGAAAGATCCTTGACGTTCATATCAGATATGCATAAAATATGAGGAAATGTTCACGTCTTAAAAATGCGGACACTGGGCTCTCTAGCAGCAAAGTGCAGAAACTAAAATCTCAGTGACTCCTTCCTGAGAAAATCTGAAACTAATTTTATTTTCCGTCACATCATATCTATACGCAGTTAGTTGAAGTTGAAATAGAGTGTCAATCAAGAGGAATTCAAGCAATCCTCAAGTAACATTTTGTGAGGTTTATCAACATGGCTCGGTATATGTTTTATTATTGCAATATGTATGTAAACCTACGTTAAGAATGATATTCTGATCCAATATAATGTAGTCCCTGTGTTATTGGACAGCTGTCATGGACTGCAGTAACTGCCAAGGCACAGTGCTGTAACCACCCTTACTGCAGTCTGCCTCAGGGTTTTGTTGGATTTTGTAGTTACTGCAGTTGTTCCACATTGTCTTTTCTCTAAGATGGAGCAAGATCGAACCTCAGAGTTTTGTCACAGGATGAAACGGACATTCCAGTTTCAGTCATAGCTCAGTTTTGACCAGATCTTGTCAACAACATTTTGAAAAGCGCTATGATCTGCGATAACTTACACACTCACGCTAGGTTATGTATTCAGCGGGGATGCATAATGTACATCAGGCTACATTAGACTTGACAAGCGCAGGGCCTAAACACTTCCATTAAGGGTGACAGTCTGTACCTTTACAGTTGGTTTGCGCTCCGCTTATTAACACAGAAAAGAAGGAGGAGGAGAAGAAGAACAAGTGCAGCACACGATACACATTCTGCAAGGCTTCAGAGAGGAGGGAAAAGTCTGGTGAAAAGAGAGGCGATGGGGAAAGAAATAGATTTGGATAGATAGATAGATAGATAGATAGATAGATAGATAGATAGATAGATAGATAGATAGATAGATAGATAGATAGATAGATAGACAATCCAGCTTTAAAGATTTCTGTACATTAAAGCAACATTATGTAATATTTACATTTTGTACGATTTGCTGCCCCCCCACAGTTTCTGAGTGCAACTCCACTGTCACACATGAGACATTTCAGGTCTGTAACAATTTGTCAGATGTAATGTAGGTGCTGACTACAAACAAAACCCATTACACCATAACAATGTTGTGTGTTGAGAACTTGTATGTTGAAGTAAACATGTATGTGACACTGTGATCCGACCCTCTTACTGAAGTTACAAACAAGTGACGGGGGCTGAGACAGAGACACCGTTCACCCTGTTACAAGACACTGTTCCATCAACATGATTTTGAAGCTGTTACTGTCTACTAAGGTAGAATATGTACAGAATGTTTTTCAAAGATAAAGTTTTCTCATGAGCTGTTGGTCTTGAATGAAAACCAATCTTGCACGCGAGCACATACAGTTGCCTCTCTGTGTGGGTGTAAGTGCGCACACCTGTATTTGCCTGCTACTTTTCCTATTAAAAAAAATATTTCAGAGTGTCGTGCCGCCTCTGTTGATGTACAGTGTGTGCTCACTGTTGCTGCTGAGTGAAAATGAAAGACGACTCATCGGGTTTCCCATCAGGGGATATAAAAAACTTTCCTCTGCTTTATTAGTCATTAGATAAAGTGCAGTGCGGTCATACAGTGCTTATGTTTGACACATTATCTGTATACTAAGCTGAACATAACATCTTTTGTTTGACAGTAAATAACCATCACAGTGAAGGTTTTTTTTCCCCTACTTGTCGACGGTTGCTCAAGCTTGGCTTTGTCAAAGTAAAAAAATACAGTCAGAATGGAAATTAAGGGATAGTTCGTTGTTTTTTTCCCCTGTCAAAGTTTTTACTTTTAATAATTAATGCAAACAACAACTTCCCCCATTAAACTCCTCCCTGTTTCACTTCTAAAACGATCCAGAAGAGTATACAGGATTCATCACCGCATGACTGTGCAGGACATTTAGCCGTCCATAATGTATGAACAGTCATTTCCCTGCTGCAGTGTATATATGGTGATATAATGAGAAATTAGGTCATTCTAAGGAGCAGGAATTAAAGCCAGGACCCGCACACACACACACACACACACACACACACACACACACACGCATATGCACATGCACATGCACTCAACATGTTCCATTTCCTTTCAAAAAAACAATGTGGTTTCTTCACACACACACACGAGAACCAGAGATACAAGCAAATTCCTTTTACAGAGAAAAAAAATCCTAACCCAGTTATAGTGCGTTACCAAAGAAACGGGGGGAAAAACAAGGGAGTAATGGGACTGCTGCTCGCTGTGTCTCTCACACACACACACACACACACACACACACACACACACACA
>OMLP01005664.1:23472-36518 GCA_900302685.1 Spondyliosoma cantharus | reverse complement strand
ACTCAAGAACAAAAAACAAAAAAAAAAAAAAAAAAAAAAGAACTCAGGTCAAGTCAGGAACTTGTAGACACGGAGAAAAATAACTCAACATTTGAGCTCTCTTGAAAACAACCAGTGATATAAGCCATCTGTGTGGAGTTGGACTTGCCGGCGTTTTCATCCCGCTGCCCCGTGAGGTATCCCTGTGGGGGGAAAGAGCCCTGTAACATTATCAGCAGATATGCATAGCTACTGGGCAGTCAGCGATGAAGGGAGGATTGGACAAGCGGAAGGATGGCGAGATGGAGAGCGGAGGGAGTCCCCAGAGGTTTTTTCGCACTGAGAGACGGAGGTCAACAGCAGAACACAAATAGGCTTTTTTTATTCCAGGAGCTGTAGGAGGGAGTCAGACAACAGTCCTTTCTTACCTCCCCCCCCTCCTCCGCCACCAACTCCAACTCCACCGCCCCGCCCGATCAGTCACACAGAGCTAAGAGCTCATAATAAAACACCACAGAGAAGGTGGAGGTGCAAACACCAAAGGCAGGAGCCGGACGGGGGCAATAACGAGGACACCGAAAATGCCATCGCCTGTCTTTTTCGCTGGCTGCCAGTGTGTTTCTTTATGCCTGTATCGGTGAATTTGTGCCGCACAACTGTCGGCCTGTCTCCCCGCGATTATAATCCAGGATACAGAGGTATTTTTGAAAGATGATTAACTGTTGTAAAATCCTCACTTCAGCAATAAAATGTATTTCCCCCGTGCGTATTCAAAATAACCCGACTGGCAGATTTGTCATCTCATACAGTTTTACTGTCACCGGCAGCCCATAAAACATCTCTATTTGTTTAGTGGCAGCCAAGCGTTGCTGTTCCTCTCAAAGGAATGTCCTTGTGACCGCCCCAGTAACCTTGAGCCTAACGTGGGGGGAGGTCAATCTGGAGCGGAGACGGCGGGGGGGGAAGTCTTTTAAAGAAGGAATACAGAATAGAATGAGGCAATAAAAGACTCAGGGTTGCTAATGATGGCAGGGAGGGCGACGCTGGGAGCCAGGTGATTATTCATTATCAGGAAATTCATCTCCTGCCCGCTCTCTTTCTTTTCTTCTCTATCTTTCTTCCTCGCCCTCTCTTTGTCTCAAATTGGTTTGAAAAAGCCATTGTAGGACTTTTCTCACCTCTCAGCAGAAATTAATTCTCCGAGCATTTTTTTTTTTTTTTTTTTTTTTTGTCTCCCAACACAATTGTTGCCTCGGCGTCCAGGATTTAATATTCCGTTACTTTGCATGCGTGTATCTTTAAATCGTTTATTTCCTGTTGAAGCGAACAAGGCCCGGCAAGGGAGTCGGTGACAAGGGGACGGCGAGGAAAAAAGTAGAGTCACAAATGAGGTCTCAGGTGTGCGGGTAATCAATTTCATGGGGTTTGGTTTTGCAAGGCTGCATGCTGAAGGAGACTGTCATAATTGGGCCACCGTTTTCGACAGGTAATGGCTTTACAGCAGTCATTCTTTTCAGGGGAACACACACATGCAGAGATACACACATTCCAGCATGGGCTCGTAGAAATCACAGGCCACTGAACACAATTGAGACAGATAGGTTTGTGGCATTGCCTGGTAACCCCCATGTTTCAAGGACTTTCGCAGGCTTGTTCATTTATCATAAGGGGGGGGAAGGCTGTTTGCGGGAGCTTTTCTCCGGCTGTGGTCAGATTTATCACGGAGCACAACTCCTGTTTGGCTTGTTAACATTAGCTAGATGAGGCGTCCAGAGCTGCAGGTGCTGCAGAGTTAAAGGGACTTTTATTAAGGCTAAACAGTAAATGGATTCACGTCAGTGAGCGGCTACACCCAGGTGAAAAGTCGACTCATGGATCATTTTTAGCTGCCAGCTCTTTGTTTGTCCACTTCTTCCTCTGCCAGCACCCGAGCGTGTGACCTCAAAACAATACAGTTATAGGATATAATGATTAGGGGCGTGAATCTCTGGCAATCTCATGATTCCATTCGATTGCGATTCTTGGGCGGTCAGTTTGAGCGATTCTGGATTTAATGAATAGAAAGCTCCAGTGTACTGTACCAAACCATTCACAGCTGTCCTTAATCTGCTGAAATACAATATGAAATCTTTTTTTTTTAACATTCATGAATTGATTCTGAGTCGTAGGAGAAAGGAATCGAAATTCGTTTATGAATTGAGCGCCCCTTTTAGTGGTGATCGCATCCTCCACTTCGAATTGAATATAAATCATGTTGTTAAAACAAGATAAACAATTTTTTTTTTTTTTGGGTTATTCTACATTAGAAAAATCACAGAAATTGGGCAATTCATACAGCCAAGAACTGACTGACAGAGCTGCGTTAAAATCTCTCGTGGAGGATTCTCATTAAAATGACTTGCTGCCTCGATGCCAGGGATGGATACTAAATTAAATTATGAAACTTTATCTTAATTGGTCCCAATTAAGCATTGTTCTGCTAGTGCAGCAAAAAAGAAAGAAATTCAAGAGGAACCGACATGTACTGGCACACACATCCTTGTGCACACAAAAGACCACGCATCTTACAGTCTCTTGCATTTTTTTTTTCGGCCTTAATGGATCCAATTACTCTTTCAAAGACTGCCAACACTGTACCTTATGGTGAGCCAATTGAGATGGAAATTCAGTTGTTTTTAATGGACACGCTCTCAATAATAAACCTGTGGGGGAAAAGATTTTTCCAGACAAATTGCGGCTCACGTGGTTAATGTACATTATGCTAATGTGAGGTGCAGAGAGGCTGTCATGTCTCATGAGGTAGGGGGTGTCATATATTCCCCTTTTATAATGGAGGAACCCTTCCTGTAATTGCCCCTAGTTTTGCACATAATGGGAAGCGAGGGGTTTGCTCACAGCGCTGAAGTATGTCACCGCATGTTAAAATGGCATCGATATGGACACTTTTATGTGCATATCCCCTGCTGAGGTACAGTATGGCATGTCTCACCAATCTGCATCGTTTATTAGTCATGGTTTGGATGCTGGGTATACTCGCTGCTGCTTTGTTGGAGGGAGTCAAACGATGACAGCACAACAGATGGCTCTGAGGATTTTGGTCCAAACTGTTGTGGAACAGTTTACATAAACTCCCTGCAGAACATTCCTGCTGGTCCGTTCACTCAGATCCAGTATCATCGCTCCGCGGTGCCCAACAGGCTCATGTTCTTGGCTTGTCTCCTGACCAGCCATCGAGACACCCCGCCCGCCACCCACCTCCCCTCGCAGGTTCTCGATCTCTGACACTTACCAGACAGGAGCCTGGGATGGAGACCACCGGACACAGAGGAGGTCACTGTATCCCGTTTCACCGGGGAGGATGAATAGATCTGGGACAACCAAACACACACTGCCCCCAGACTGCCTAGGGCACCGTGGTCCGGAGAAAAGAGGGAGGGAGGATAAGAAAAGAGTGACTGAAGTGCATTCCTGAAAGGAGGAGAGATGGGATTGAATGACAGGGGAGGACGGGGGGCCACTGGTGACACTGGTAGCCAGTGGGATCGGGTTTTCGCTCTGAAAAGCAGGCTCAGAAAAAACAATGACTTGGGCATCTGTCTGGAAGGGAGAAACAGAGACTGGGATCCTGTGCCGCGGAGAGCCGAGGGTTCACGGGAATGCCTTTAATGTAACCCTGCCCGGGCTCTCATCGGATACTTCATGGCTCTCCTTGTAGAATGTAACATGAATCAAGCTCTATCGCTGCATCAATTAAAGCGGCACACTCGCCGACTCCGAAGCTCCCTCTTGTAGTCACAAACACTGTGAAGGGGAGGATTACAGAGAATAACGGAGGTTTGTGTGCCAAGATGACTCGTCTTGTCCTCGGGCCATATTCTACATTAGATAAGGATCAGCATTCCTCCACTCTTACAGATGTAGGTCATGTAGCCACAGTGGTGCAAACAGCATTTGAGTCGTGCTTCATTTGTTTTATTACCCATCACTGCGAATGTTCTGCCTTTGCACCTCATGTATCAAATTGAGTATCTCGCTCCATTTTGCGTCTTGTGTCTGTTTCACTGCACCCGCGGAGCTGCGATAAAAATCAAAGCAACGTCTCCTCGCAGGGCCACGTACACATTATTCACTAAACAGTCACACAAGAGGGCATAAGTTTGCTCTGAGAAGTGTGGGTGGCAAATGAACTCATCCCGTCACAACGAATCGAGCGTCTCTCGAACTCTGTCTCTCTGACATCTGTCTGATGTATAGATTCCGTTGTCGTGCTTTCTATAATAATGGCAATGGCAGCCTGACAAATGCATTAGAGGTACTATTATTCACGCACCAACCTAATAAAATCCCATGCTGGTTGATAAATACGTGATACATAATTATGATACTGATTTTTTTTACTGCTGTTTTTTCTGGCTTTTGTTTTTATTGTCTTTTAAATCCTTTTTTTTTTTTTTTATTCTTTAACTATTTGTTTGCTAATATTTGCTTACATTTTTTTTTGTCTTACAATGCAATTTTGAGAAATGTTATTCTCATTTTATTTCTTTGTCACTGTACAGCCCTTTTACAATGACAAAGTTTGTCTGTTCTGGGCTAGAAATATTGTGGTGCAACATGGCAGACTCTACTCCCCCTATAGATAGGATTCTAAGGCAAAGAATATACAATGATTCTTAGGTTTGAGTGGTTACACATGAATTAAAACATAATTATAAACATTGTATTCAATTTTTGCCCCTAAGACCTCCTATATCCTAAATTCTGGTCACAAACACTGTCTTAGCTTTGACCACTTTCCAATGCTAGCAAGATTTGTAGGAGACTGTAATTGCACATTGTTAACTAGAATTTGAAATATAGATATAATATTTGAAATACAGATATAATATTCGATCATTTTCCAGAGAACTGTGTACAGGCATTGCAAGGCTAGGGCAGCCTGAGAGGCAAAAACCCAAAATATGAATAAACAAGTTCATAGTTTCAGCGTATTGCTTTTTGCAGTGCTGATTGATAGCAACCAAGATTCAAAAAGTCCCAACATTTTTCTCAAGAGATTTCATAGCCAGTCAAAATTGAAAGTGCAAAAGTTGAAGAGCAACGTCAAGTGAGTGGGGAGGTCTCTTTCTTCTCCCGTGTAAATAATGTTCTCGTACGCACAAACACACACACACGGGAGGAAGCGTTACAACATCACGCCGGAAAGGAAATCTAGAAAATGATGCATGGGAAGCTGGGGGCAGGTCGCGGGGTAAGTCTGATGAAGTATAGCCGTTTGAGTGAGACCTTATGGTGGGAACTGCCAGAGACAGAGATATTTATCAGCTAAGCCGACAGCGTGCAGGCACACACAGGTCAGGTCATCTGTAGCCAGCAGCTCAGCCAGGGGCTCACCACGCCCTGCAGATACAGATACAGTCCAGTATCACACTTCCCACTCCTGATTACTGCACATTTGTTGGTGGTATTCTGTGACTTGGATCAGGGAATATTTCCACTGCACTGCTCTAGGACAGGAAGAGGCTAAATAGAAGCCAATTAGCTTTGATTTCAGGCCAATTAGCTTCTTTCTTCGTCTACATTAGAGTGTATATTATCTTTGGGGAAAGGAAATCATGGGAGGGCTGTCAGGGACTCTTTGGTAGTCTGTTGAGCTTATGTTGCCTGTCCAAAACAAGTGCTCATACACAAACACTCTCAGAGGAGTAAATAAACACACTGACAGATGTAGAACAAGGCAGACTGAGATCGCAGGATGAGTGGTTTTTGTTTTTCTGTGAAAAAGCAAAGCTCAGTCTTTCTATTTTGAAATGGAATGGCAAATTTAATTGAATGTAGTTTCAAGATTGTTTCTTGGTACGGAGATATTTTTGGCACGCTGCGCTGCGCGCTCTGAGGTGGTTGACATGGAAGGAGGGAACGCTCAGGCTTTGCTGAAAAGGAAATTGAAAAGAAACCGAATACCAGGAGTCAGATTTCATGAAATAATAGCTGTGACAGAAATGGGGAAAGGCGAGGCAGCCCAGAAACCGAGAATGATTTTCTTCTTGGCCCTAAAAAAAGAGACAGAGGAAGACAAACATATCAGGGCCATAACAAATAGGCCATTGTGTATGCAATTTAACATGCACACAGTGTAGTTGTAAGCAAATATTGCTTCTGTGAAACTATGATTGCGAGCTGAGGTTGGCCTTTTCGAGCGGAAATCTGACTTAGATTTCTTTGACTTCAGTGCAGCACACTGCTGAACTGTTCCTCGGCTCCCTTTCTTCCAGGATTTTCTGCAGGGAAATTATTTTTTCCTCCTTGTCAAGAAAGAGTTCAAACCAAGCGTGGCATCCTGGATCGGGTCCATGTGCCTCTAGCCTTTGTGTTTCATGGTGACCTGCCAAGGATTCTGTGCCAGAGGGAGGAACTTAGTGCAAACCAGCACTGCCATCTTAGACTAGGACTTCAGGCCACAGGTCAAAGGGCTACTGGCTGGAGCTGTCAGCTCTGTTCTGCTTCTTTAGAGCAAACACACACGCAGAGGCACACGATATACACATGCATGAGTGGTCAAGCTCACATCGGGGGATGCACATCAGCACAGCGAGCGCTCTCGTGCACGCTCGTGCCTGGACTGAAGTGGGGAGTTGTCCATTTTGGCTTTAATTGTGTTGTTCTATGCATTAGCCCTGAGCTCATTATTGGACTATACAGGGCGTGGGTGGATGAGGATGCATGCATGAAGCAGTAGCAGAGGGCTTTTAGTGGACAGATGAGAAGGTGGAGGGCCTCCTCAGCCCGGACATCGCTCTTCCATTTCATGTGGAGTGGCCGTGGATTGCTCTTACTGCTCCATTCAGGTTGATCACTGCCGGTCCTTATCTCAGCCGTTCTAAACAATGGCTTTTGCTAGTGGCGGTGACTCGCTTGAAGCACATACTTCGGAGTACATTAGTGACAGGCGTAGCAGTGTTTTTTCCACCCAGCGTCCTGCTGCTTACACCTGCGCGGCATTTGTAATAAATGCGTCCTCGTCCATGTGCATACGAAGGCCTGAATGAAACGGAGGAGGGAATCGGAGCATGTGGCCTAGTTGGTGAATGGATGTCATGCTTCATCTATTCCTCAAAGTAATTTCATTTTCTTTCTCATTATTGGAGTTATTACAGAAAAGAAGAAAAAAAAAAAATGTGATTTGGATCAGGAAATTAAGTTTTCATGGATTGTGTCCTCCTCTGTGGCTGGCACTGTGCCATATGCACCGGTCTGGTGCACTGTGATCATGTTTTTGTGAATCAGAGAAAACACAGTGTGGCAAAAGAAGAGGACAACTCGGGTCAAATGACTTGCACAAAATCACATCCTCATGTATGCTACACAAGTTAAAAACAGTGATAAATAACATGTGGCCCAGTAATCATGTACACCGTACGAGGGAGTAGACGGTGAAACATGGAAACAGAAATGTTTGACAAACACGTATAGTGCACATTTCCTTGGCGGCCTAAATTGCAACTCAAAAGTGTGTGACTGGAAGCGGGCCAAGTAAATATTCACTCATTTCAGTCCAGGGTTCAAGCTGGTGCGGCGGCTTTGTCAGAATGCACACTGGCTTAAAATGAATTTGCTCTTTGCATGCTTCTGCCAAAAAACTCAGGTTTGCGCAGTTTACCGCCCAAGAAGAAGTTTTAAAGCAAAACATTACCCCATCCTACAGATTCAACAGTATTCAAGCATGTACAATATGGATTGAGAGTGGAGTGCAAATCCATACTTGGATATAGATCTGGCAAACGTTTGGAGCTGACCTTTCCTTCTCAGCTTCTTTGCTTACACTGTAAACAGACGACCGGATGATAGCAAGCACCAGCCACTGGGAACAGATTACGTGGCTGTAATGCCAAAAATGTATATGCGAAAGGGAAAATCCCAATGCAGTTTTACGCATTGCAACTATCTCATCTCATTTCATCTCTCTCTGTCATTGCAACTATATCGGTGCAAATTTTCTGCGGTACCTAAAATACCATCGTCATTGTATCCCAAGGAGACATCAAGCCATACAGTTTATTGTCCTTGACTTGGTTGTTGAGGTAATCATTGTCGTGTTTGTCATACAGTATTGAATGCCCGCGTGACTAACTTGACTTATTAACTGATTTTCTCCCATTTTGACCGGGACATCAGCTAAAAACAAGGATTTGGTCAAACGTATATCCGTGCTTGGTGTGAAAAGGCTTGTAAAAGGGACCCTTGATCCCAAGCGTTCTAACTGTAGCGACCCACATCAGCAGTTTGCCATGTAGTTGAATCATTAACCGGAACTGCAGGCTTTTGTTTCTTTATGCAAACCTATATGGCTAGAAAGCAGGACAATACAGTCAATGAGTCAACGTATGGATGTATGAGATGCAGCCGGGCAAAGAACCCCAGAGAGATCATTAGTCATCACTATGCAGAGACGTACTGTACGGCCTTGTCTGTCACCGCTGAGGGGAAGATGCACTTCTGTGACTGGTTCATTCCCCAGAGGCCCCTGCAGTATCACGCTTAGGCAAGCAAAGCAAACCGCCGTGATGTACAGTGAAAGAGTTCTTATTCCAAGGCCGCGTGTTGGTGCTGTGTAGTTGAGGGGGTTATAGTGAAATAGATGGTGACAGATAGAGGGTCAGACAGTGGGATTGTAAGGACAACACTGGCGGGCTCTCTAGCCACATGATGACAGAGTTGACACTGGAGTCCGTCGTCTGGCATGCCGGGGATGTCTCTGTTTACTAGTCAAGGTTTCCACTCACTTGACTTTGTTGTAGCCCTGTCAAAGAGGTGAGGTGTCCACTTTAGCACCAGTCAGTCACGGCGTAACACTCCCCTTGTTTTCCAGACTCCTTCTTTTCCCCCTCAACACTAGCGCTACACATGCCACCAGCCGGCAATTGGAAGGGGGGGGATGAGACAAAAATGAGATACATGGAGAAAAAAAGCTAAATCAAGCGGCAGTGAGTGAGAAAAAAAAAAAAACAAGACGGAACTACGAGGCAAGCCAGGAAGCAGCAGGATATGGAGAGTTTTATTGCCGTCACTTGCCTCTGAATAATTCATAGATTCCTCATAATCGAAAAACCCACTGCTTTTTATGATGGCATATTTCACAGCTAGTTTATGCTTAGGAGGGCGAACAGCTCAGACTGAAGGAAGAGATATTAGACGTGGCTGTGATACTCCGCTGTCTGTGTGGTGTTTACCCTCCCAAACCCAAACGCACTGTAGCTCCCGGGTCTTCCTCCCTCACTTGCATTATTTTCCTCGTCTCTGTTTTGAGACCTGACCCAAAGCCAATTAGCCGTGCTGTGAAAATGCGGCAGATCACTGGATGAGCGCCGGAGCTTGTAGCCCCCTTAAGACATCCTCGTAATTTTTTCACTTTGTGCGAGTCTCTTCAGAACACCTTCTCTGATGTGGACCGGCTGGTCAACCAAACACTTGAACATCCTTAAAAGCTTTGGTCGTCTCATCTCAAAGCCGTCTCTCATCACAAAGGCTGCGTGCTCAAACCACAGCGCCCGAGGTACTGAGCTCACATCCATCGCCACTTCAAAGAACAGCAGAATCTTTAGGAGCCATTGCCATTGTCTGTCGCGCAGGTGTGCCGCCTCCCACGGGCTCTGGAGGTTTCAGAAAGCCACAGAGAGGGCTTGCTGAGATGCTATCTCTCCCAGATACAGACAACATGGTGGGGACTCAGACAATAGAAGGCATGTGGACTCCGGTACTGCAGGCGGGTGGTGTTTGTAATCAGTGCTAAACTTTGTGGGCAGATCCAATTGGTTGCAGGGGAACTTAAAATATGTGCAGAGTTTTCCGTCCAACATAATGTGACCCTGGTGTGCCAGTTTAATCCAAAGTAAAACAAAGATGCAAATCAGGCAGAATGAAGCCTCTCACAGGCAAGTCTGGCGATCTGTGTTATGCCAGTATCAAAGTAGGCACGTTTTTTTGCCTTATGAGATGGTCAGATGGTCGGTTTAGGCAATCAAACAGTCATAAATCCGTGCACTGACTTGGCTGAGGGACAGAACAGCCAACTGGACCCCAACTGATCACGGTTTCCAGTTTTTCAACGCACCTCATCTTTTGCGTTATGGCCGTCACCATCTTGTTTGGTTGGAGCCAGAATTGGCCGTATTTGGACGATTCATTGGATCTGGGCCCCAACGATGGACCATGGTAATAATTTATCAGTCACAGTGTAGCCACGTCATAGAGCATACCCCGCTTTATCATCTATTTTACTCTAGATTGGACCACGACTTACCAAATGAACATCATGTCATATTGAAGAAGACTTGAAGCTAATGACTGAGACCATAAACTTCCTCTACGACCCAACAGATTATGACACTGTGCTCAATTGAAAGACTAGAGAACACATTATATTGATGTCACCCATATGGCCTGTGCTCCCAGACAGGTTTCACCCACATGACGTGAAGAGATCTGTCTTATTTTGCTCTTCCCCACAACAAACTGAACACCCTCATCTGCTGCTCCAGAGGGCAACAAGCCCCGTCACATCCTGGCCCGGATTCGCTTTTTCCCCTTTGTTGAGCACAATGTAGCTTTTTAGCTGCACGCACTCTTATCGCAGCTTTGTAGGCATATTTGGGCTTGGCAGAAACTAAACATGGATTTATTTGATGATCTGCTCAGAGGGGAGGCAGTCGCAGCGTTTTTTTTATTATTTTTTTTGCGGTAAATTGAGATAGGCATGTCTTATCTCTGAGAAGAGCCAGGAAAAACGGAGGGAGAAGTTATCTGTTCGCTCAGTCCTGACCTCTCTGAGCTGATGATGTTCAGTTTGTTGACGAGATACGGAGGGAGAGGATGATGGTTGTGATGGCTTCTTCCAGTGCTTGTTGATCTCACACTTTTTCTCTCTCTACAGTTTATTTGCTGGCACGGAGGAGTGTTTCATGTTTGCTTTCACGCTTGCCTGCTATACGCCGCGGCGCTGCTGCTCCGCGGGTGCGGTGAACCGGTCAGGTCAGCGGGGTGCTAATGAGATGTACCACTGACCACACAACCCGGCCGCTCTTAACACATTGCTGTGTGTGTGTGCGCACGGACGCTGACCTCAAGCGCACACTGATCTCCGTCACTCCTTCAAGCCCGTGTGGGGAACCTAGAGGCTAACACACACATCGCTATCTCAGCCAAGTTCTGCATCACATTAAATGTGTCGTCGTGTTGGATTATATTTCACTTCTAATTGAGTGTTTTCCTCATAAATAATTTAGACTAATGAGGTTCAAATTTTCCTTCACACGAGCTCTTATTTTACCTTGTCTCGCCTCTTTCGCAGCCTGATTTATACAGCACACCCAAGTCGGCGCTCTAGCAGTTCAGATCTCTAATGCATCCCTGCATCCCCCTTTGGCAAAAAATCTGCCCTCCCCCCCATACCTCTCCTTCTTTCTGCCCTGCGTTCCCTTATCCTCATTCATCCGACCAGTTCTTTCTCCTCCATTTCTTAAATTTCCTCTCCCCCTCGCTCCTCGCCCCTCCTGCTCCAGATGGGCTCCTCTTTTCCTTTCACAGTAATCTGTCTACGATGCACGGGGGCTTTGGGCTGACCACATGCCTTTGGATGTTGGGAATGGCATCCGTGTTGAGTAGGATTTTCTCTTTTTTCTTTTTTTTTTTTATGAAGGGGTGAACTAGAGGTTGCTGCATCCGGTGGTTGTCCCTGTAGACACCTGCTCAGTGAAACAGTGCAGAGAAGGAGGCGAGGGGAAGAGATAAGCCTCAAGGTTCACGGTTAAAAGCTTGTTCGTAGATCTTTGCGTGAAATTTAAAAAGAGAATATCAAACTTGTATCATTCTTGCTTAGAGCTGCAGCACATTGAGCAACACAGAACTGAAAGGGAGAAAATGAAACATGGAACCAGGAGGATAGGATGCCTTTATTAAAATAAAATTGAAACATGCCAACATCTGATCTGCAATAAGTTTATTATATCATGCATTTGATAGGTTTCACACCATCCCTGCCAAAGCTTGACTTCTTCCCAAGAGGATTAACTGCCAGAGGAAGCCTTTTGAATGTGATTAGGTGTTCATATATTAATTTTTCAGAAGCCGATGTTTTGAAGACCCATCACCCAACTATATTACAGGGAGAGCAGCTGTGGATGGGATTGAAAAGATATGAGACCAGTATTTAATATTCCCTTTTAATGTCACCCAGTAGAGCCAGCAGTGTTCCCCTCATCTCTTCGCAATTATTCAATCTTAAGTCGTTTTGAATTATACAGCCATCATAACATTAGAGTATTCGTGTAAACATGATTTTAACAGATGAGATTTTAATGGACAGCTGTATGAGTTGTTTATCTTTGGAGAGAAATTTCTAGACTTGTGAATCAGATAAAAAAAACAAAAAAAAAAAAACATAAAGGGGGGAGTTCCCTCGTGCGGTTTTTGATAAATTAGCTTTCATGAAAGCGTTGCCAAGTATGAAAAGATGGAGGAGCCAGACTTTCGAACGGACAGGCCAAGTCGAATCTGAAGCTCAAATACATTTTAAGAAACCAACACAAATATTTTTAGACAGATTGCACCTTGACACTCCCCTCTGTTCCGTCGGGCTGGTCTCTGGCTGCCAAACTTGAATTAGTGGCAAGATGAACGCAAATCCGAGGAGGAGGAAAAGATTCCTCTCCCACTTCTATAAATCTAGCAGATATTTTAGAGTCCTCTCTGAGTGGAGTTGGTGCAGTAGCCTTAAATTTCCTTTGCTGCTTTGTACCCTGGGGAGGGGGATCATAAATCAGCTCACCGGGATGTTTCAGCCATGTTAACAGTAGCAAAGTATACCATAAAACAAAAGTGTGGGGGGGGGGAGTATGCACTTTTCTTTGTCTGTTCTTCGTCTAAATGAAAATGTAAAGATGGAAAATCCGGGGCTTAACATCACTCCTGAAACCTTACACAGTGTCAATTTCACAGGGATCAGGGTAATTTCTGGCACACTTGCAAAAGTTTCTCCTTGGCATCAGTCATACTTGATATTGCATGTTGGA
>OMLP01005664.1:4548-18824 GCA_900302685.1 Spondyliosoma cantharus | reverse complement strand
TTCCTGCCTGTGCAAACCCTCGGCACTCGAAACACTCTTTATTTTAGTCCAACTCCTGCTCACCCAGCACTCCAATCAAACAGGCACTGTTTATTGAACTACGAGGTGCCAAGTCACTCACTCACTCACTCAGTCACTCATATAAACCTGCCTCCCCGCTGCCCTCTGCGCCTCTCGCCGTGTTCGCCAAACGCCATCGCTCTCTCTCCGAGCCTGACGAGAAGACTTATGACCATTTAAACAAACACAGGCACTCAATGGCCTCTCTGTCTGCGCGGCTGTGGGGCAAGGCTTCCTTTATGTGGTGTATGCCTGTGTTTGCGCCTCTGTTTGCGCCTGTGTGTGTGTGTGTGTGTGTGTGTGTGTCTGTGCACATGTTTGTGTTTTCTTTATGTACAGACATAATTGCTGTTGGATACTGATGCACATGAGGCCTGCATGTGTCGGTGGAAGTTGCGCAGTTGAGAGACTGAACCCTCTGCTCTCTGCTGTGCCACCGAAAGGTCCGCAAAGCCATCTGCCCTCACTGCCAGTGCCAGGTATAGACCGTAATCATCTGGCACGGCACAGTGTAAACGCCTTTACGGCCCTCGCCTTCCCCCTGCTGTAATCCTCACACCAGCAGGGCCAGCCTGGTTCATATCCCTACATGGTCTGGTTTACATTTATGTCTGTGTAACTCTACAGTCAGTAGCACATCAGGCTGGGAAATATATTGCTATTGTCATATGAGACTGACATCATCGTAGATGTTGGATTATATTGTTTGTTTCTTCAGTACAGCAAAATGAGGTGGTTTTCTGAACCTACTTGTTCCAATACTTGCTTTACCCGCTCAGTCATTCTGTCCACATCACTGGTGATTAGTTTTCGAACGTCTCGTGTGTTAATATGTGGCGGCGCTAATAGTCATTCCTACAGTATTGTGGCGATATCGGTGTCGTGGTGTTTGGTCAAAAGCATCGCGTCCTCCTGACCTTTGTGTTGCTAAAATAGCAGGTAGCATTTCTGCAAACCACTGATTCATGTCGTGAGGTTCAGAGAATGGTGATTTTAGTTTTAGAGGGAGACCACTGTTCGAGTTTGCATTTCAGCATTGTAAGCGTGACGTGATGTTTTTAAGGAGACCTCGGGACAATTTCAAGACGTGTTTGTGTTGTCAAAAAAGTCTGCAGCTGACAAAAACCTGATGTTTGTAATAAAACCTTGGGACAATACTGGCTGACTTTGTCGCGACAGCAACAGGTATTTATGATGTTTTCTTAACCCCAACCAAGTGGTTTTTGTGCCTAAACCTAACCAGAGCATAAACACAGCACTGTGACAATGACAAAAATGAAAACTGAACCCAAACAAACATGAAGTCGCAACATGCCATTTGTGGCTTTGCAGAAACGTCCTTTGCCAACTTTTATTCTAGAGCCTGGTTTGAATTTATGGAGAGCTCTTCGGGCGATTTCACAAATATTGAGATCGATACTGTGTCGGTGCCAAGAAATCGCTGTATTATTTTAAGGCCATACCTCAATCAGCAGTTGTCAAGTTCACTTTAAATGACTTGCAAACATTCAGCTTTTACCTTTTGTCTAATTTCGAGACCATAGCAAGTAAGGCCAGTTGAGAGAACATGTTGACAGGCACTAGCAGGCCTGTGTTTTGTTTATTTACTAATGGACTGACTCACAGGGTTCATTGTTCCGGCTCTGGATGTTTATAAGAGCTAATCGGGGCATCCTGTCTCTGCTCAGCGACTGGGCATCACATCTGAGTCTGGAGGATGACCTCATGGCATCGTGTGCAGGTGCAAACCCTAAAGGCCAGTCGGGTTATAGTCTGTCTGCTCTTGTTGACATATTTACGGGTGTCCACAAGGTGTCTCGCGGTCAACCCGGCACTTAGGCTGTCAGGCATTTTTAACCAATGTGACTCAGCAGATGTGACCTCGTATTGAATGTCACGGCTGTCGAGAGAGGTGCTATTGTTTTCGACGTGATTTATCAACGCGACATTTGGAAATGAATGTGAAATCTATAAATTGAATTCTAAACGAACAAAAACACTTAGGAGCGGCGGGCGCACGGTGGCTTTATTCGCAAGTCCGCTTTTATTTACAACTTCCCCTCCCGTCAGTTTTATCTCCGCATTTGTGTTTGTGTGAAGTTTATTATCCATAATCATCCATCCTTGACGTTGTTACGGCCGCGCTCGGCGCAGATTGCGTGCTGCGAGGAGAGGATCGTGTCTGCGGGGCAGGCAAGAGGGCATGAGCTCAGAACAGAGGAACGAGAGCCAGATTGAGAAAAGAGAGGGGAGTCTGCCGTGTCCAATCTCATCTCCCTGGTGGTGGGGTCAAGAGGGAACAAGGGAAGGAGTAGGAGGAGGGAGGAGGAGGGAGGCGGAGGGAGGCAGCGATTCTCCAGAGTACAGTAGGAGTCCTGTTATATCTTCACACCCACCAGCAAAACTACAGATTCATGCAGCGCAAACACACTCACACACCCTGTACGCACGCCGCTGGCAGATTATCCACCTGCAGAAGCCTTTTGCAAGAGAGTGGCATGGGTTAACACACCATCGCTACGAGCCCGTCTTTGATGTAAGCTGCTCAGTGTGTGTGTGAGCCGAGAGTGAGAGAGAGAGGTAAGATAAGGGGGTCAAATTCTGAGAGGGGAGAGAGAAATTTCGAGACAAAGTGGGAGATGCGGGGAGGGAGAGAACGAGAGGTGCGCGTCCCGCAGGATGGAGCTGGAGGCAAGGTGAAGAGCGTCGACAGGGGAGGGTTTAGCACACAACATGCTGGAGCCGCACTGTGAATAAGGCAGAGTGAGCTTCGCTCACGGCATAAACAACACTCATGAAGGGGGCAGAGGAATTATGTTGTACAGTAAGTAGGAAAGGACTGGAGGGGAGCTCAGCCGGCGTAAGCCCGAGGTTAATACACATACATTTGTCATTTGACCAAAATTTTAATATCCTGGCGGCAGCAACTGTGAATATGTAACAGTTTGCTTTACATGTGTGAAAATCAGAGACCCTGCTGTGACCTTTTTCCTGTGTTTTGTCGTCATTCAGACATTGACTTGCATCCGATTTTGATTCTAAATTGAAAATCAATTGAAATCAACATTTATTTTCGGCAATCATGAAGTGAGGATGAAGATCGGTCACCTGTTTTTTGGTATCCGAAAGAAAAACACAACCGGTACTGGTGCCTGGCACCGGCTGTGGCGAGCAGCATCGTGCTCTCGCTGTAAATAACCCTTCTTTTGTTTAAAGAAGAATTTGAAAATTCAAATGGCAGTTGTCGGGGGGGATAAATCCAATGATCTGTTTATCTTCACCACTATCAAGATTTGATGGTCTAACAACGGCACAGCTGTCAGTGCTGAAAATCAGTTAAATCAAATGGTGGATATGGAGAATCGTGACGCCCCTGATAGAGAAGCCTTGACAGTAAGCAGGAGAGAAAGAGCGAGTCTTCAGCAGCGCTCGCACATAACCGTGAACATCTGGAGCTGCTTAGCCATTTGATATTTTCTCAGTGCTTGTTGTACTGTCCATTCATCCATTCTTTAGGTCCTCAGGTAATGTTTGATTATGTTATACCCCTGATATTCTGACATTGGGGCAGTTTATGAAGCAAATGTGATGAGTTTAAAAGAAGCAAACTACCTCCAGGAGGACCACAGGGGAGATTATCTTCCGTTATATAGTGCAGATTCTTCCTTTTCTTCCTCCCTTTAGTAGCCTTTTCCTGCTGTCATCCTTCACTCTGTTGTTCAGCCATGTCCAGTCCGTTTCAAGGAAAAAGCCAAAGGCGAGACCCATGCTGTGCTCTGTGTCTCTGCGGGATTGACTCCTGGTGCCTTCTGATAAATCTTTAATTCCCTGGTCGGTCTGTTTTTGTATCCTTCCAAAGATTTGTGGGGAGGCTTGTTGTACTTGGTTTAATTTCCTCAGAACAAAGCTCATCTGATCTTCCCACCCAGACTTGTGTGTGGCATTAAGTCTCCATTTTCATTAATGTTGGAGGGGCAGCACAGGAATCTCATTTTAATTTGACATTTAAACATCTGTTTTCAATTTCCTGTGTGTGTGTGTGTGTGTGCGTGTGTGCGTGTGTGCGTGCGTGCGCGCCTGTGTGTGTGTGTGTGTGTGTGTGTGGGTGGACGGGGGGTAGTTTGCGGGGGCGATGAACCTGGGAGTCTTCAGAGCTATGAGCAGCCATCTCAGCTGACCTTTGAAGGATGGTTTGGATGTAAGAAACGATGGCAGCTAATTGCGTTAGCCTCAGCGTAGCTCCAATTTGCTACCGTGGACCTGGGGAGCGATTTATCACACAGTACTGTGGAGTGTGAATAGACTGGGTTTGGCCCAGCAGATGCTTTGCCACTGCTAGCTAAACCTCTGCTTTGATTTTTAAAAAAAATATGTTGTTTTATGCACAGTCAGCTGTTTGTCTTGCAGCGAGGCATGGCAGCCAGATGAGATAGGACGTGTTTTGTTCTTAGCCTCCTCCTACAAAAGAGGAAATGCCGTGCAGAATAGATCCCTTTACCTCGACAAAGCGTATTGATATCTGTCCAGGTCCGGATATTCACTCTGTTTCATCCCATCATCAGCGTATCTGAGCAAATCCAGGACGGACAAAGAGACGTCTTCATGCTGGGACCTGTGACTTTGGCCCATTTCCACACATTAAGCCACAAAATGAAAATCTCTCTCTGTACGCACAAACACACACACGCACACATTGAGTCCCGGCCTCCCTGTTAATAGCGCAGGAAATATTATCTGCTAGGGGACAGCTGCAGGCTCACCGGAGAGACAGAATGGTAGAGTAGGCTCATTATCCCAAACACGGACACAGACCACACCGCGCACACACACACACACTTTCAGGACAGCGCACAGCGTGTGAGCCTCTCAATCCCATTTTTTTTTTGTTCACCCAATTCTGGGACCTAGAGCGGGAACAGCGACATGCAACACGCAGTATGAATACAGGAAGGGAGAGGATGGATGTCTTTTTCGAACCAGGGGGGCCAGAGGCAACCCATTCCACCACAGCTCCGGATCTGACGGGGCTTCTGGCAGGAAGAGTTTGGGCTTTGTACCCCATCCAGATCTGGGTCCATCCGTCCGTCTGTCTGTCTGACAGACAGACTGTCTGGCCGCCTCTCGTCTCGTTTATGCTCGCTCTCCCTCCGTCCCAGAGGATTTTGTTTTCCACTGCGCAGATGTTCAAGGCTGTCTGCTGCGCTGCACTCAGCTGTGTTTACAGCAAAGAGGTGTTGGTTTGGAGGAGGAGAGAGGGCAGCGAGGTGGGGGAGTGAGTGCTGTTAAGGAGGGGTGGAGGTCACCGCGCTGTTGGTGTAAACACTGGATGATGCCAGCTCTCCCTCGGGGCCTCAAACTAGTCAATCCTGCATCCCTTTTTTTGTTTTTTTGTTTTTTTTTCCTCTTTTCCCCACCACACACATACCTTTTTATTTTCCGGAGGGACAAATACATCTGCATGTTAGCTGAAAGAGTTACAGGGAGGCCAGCAGGGGAGGAAGAGACCCACTGAGAGGAGACGACGTGCACTTAAAGTTGCTCAACCAAGCATTTATTACAGCCTCTGCAGGAAATCCATGAATTCTCTCACACGCTCTTTTCATTTAATTCTTACATGTATATGATCAGCAGCCGAATGCAGAATGAATACACTTTTATACTCGCTTAACAAAAACATCGAGGAGAGATGTTCGGATATTAAAAAAAAATAAAATCTCTTTTGAGCATCTTCAGAGTTTTCCCCTTACCTTCGCGCTCAAGGCCGGCTTTTACAATAAGGCTCTTCAGAGTGTGCTGACCTTGCTGATGCAAATGCAGACGGTGTTTCTTCAGATGGAGCCGGTGCTCTAATGGATCGGATGTTTAGTGTTTACATTTGCATTCCTGGATGGCTGTATCTGCTTTTAACCGCACCAAATGAGCTCACTCTCCACGCAGCTGCACCGCTGAGTTTGGCTTGGATCGCGGCGAAAATTTAAGGGGTCACGCGCTTAATCGTTACTCATCTGTGGCAGAGCGCGTATCTGTGCCTCCTCCTCATGGGCGGCACCGGGGCTGTGAGTCACAGAATATCTGATGAATCCTCTTTGCTTTGTTCCCGATAAATACTGTTTCTGCGCTTAAGGATCGTTTCAGCCGTGCGTCGGTAAGTGTGGGTGTGATTATGCGGCAGAAGACCGGGGGAAGCTATTACCACCCATCTCTGACTCCAAAACCAGCTTCCTACTGTTGGACTGGATTCGCAAGAAAGCAGAGAGCGGTATCTGGGCTCGGCAATGACCAATTAAGTGCTTAAAGGGGTTTAGTCTGGAATTTGTTGGCTGTCAGTAGGTGAGGGGTCCTGGAGCGAGCCTGACTTTGATCTGTGACTGAGGTGACTTTAGAGCAAGCTGAGGAGCGTGAGACAATAGACGGCAAAAAAGCACAATTCTTTCCCCCCCCCAAAAAAACGCAGACACAAGCAGGCATTCGCAAGGGGATAACAATGCACATGCACACACTGCGCTGACCTCGCAAACTTGGTGTGTGGCCCGAATTTCAGCCTGAAATTTACAAGCGCTATTTTCTTATGTTTTTATATGTATATCCAGTGAAGCTGGGAAAATGATTACTGGCACAGTGAGCGCAGGAGGGAGCTTGTTGCTTTTTCATTACTTTCTCCCCTCTCAATAAACCTCCAGTTTATCTTTAACACCGGAGATATGGAGTCCAGACATGTGTGGTTCTCCTGCCTCCTCACAAAATAGATATGCATTGATCCGCTGTGTTGGAACTACCGGATCGTAATGATATTGATGCGATATTCTGATAAGGCAGGCAGGCAACGGCTAATGAGTTTAGGTGTTGCCGGGTTTTGTAATTTTGCATTCAGCCCCAAATGAAAATCAGGACTGCTCAGCTCATCGCTATAAACCCTCGCGTCTCTTCAGTATCAAATTATTAGGAATGAGAAGCCGCGGGCCTCTCATGTCGGAATAATGAAAATCCATGGCTGTGTCATCTTTTTTACAGCTCCTCTAGCAGGGAAAATCAATGCAAATAAGAATCATATCCTACCAAAGTCCTTAGCAAGTCAGCTCGAGTGGATTGGATCTAATGTGGATTTCATCTGTGTTAAGATAGCTCAGGTGCGTGAGCGCAGGGGATGTAAATATGGAGTGTCAGGGAGAGATGAAGAAGCGATGATGGAGTGGTGATGATCAGGGTTTACTGAGTGTGTGTGTGTGTGTGTGTGTGTGTGTGTGTGTGTGTGTGTGTGTGTGTGTGTGTGTGTAGTTCGGTCAACAAAGAGGAAGGCCATTGCTATTAAAGATGATGATGGGCTCGGATACGTGGTCATGCTTGCTGTTGTAAAGCTTATTGGGTGAGGTTATATAAGAGAAACCATGCAACTGTTTTTGCAAAAGCCTCCTATACAAAGTAACCTTCACCATGTACTCTACATTATTTAACTTCTGTCGGTGTGAAGACATGCTGTAGAGACTGTTTCAGGGCAGGCTGGATTCAGTAAATCAATAAGGATGTTTGTCTTACATTTTGGCAACTGTGCAGAATGAAT
Source organism: Spondyliosoma cantharus (assembly GCA_900302685.1). Taxonomy (NCBI): domain Eukaryota; kingdom Metazoa; phylum Chordata; class Actinopteri; order Spariformes; family Sparidae; genus Spondyliosoma; species Spondyliosoma cantharus. The sequence continues at coordinate 11,206 of OMLP01005664.1, read as the reverse complement.
TATGTGTTCCGAAGCACCTTCACTGCCGTCTTAACATCTGCCTTAGGCTTTGTAAATGTACCAGCTTCAAGTTTTTCTGTTTTTTTTTTTTTTTTCTTAAGTGAGTAAGTATTTTTTTAAGCATTGCAATCACTCATGTGCTGTGTTTCTCTGTTTTCTTGCAGTTCTCCGCGATGACTTCAGACAAAACCCCGCAGATGTGATCGTGGCAGCAGGAGAGCCGGCCGTCCTGGAGTGTCAGCCTCCGCGAGGACATCCCGAACCCACCATATCATGGAAGAAAGACGGAGTCAACATTGACGACCGAGATGAGAGGATCACTGTAAGACTCCTCCTCTTTTTTCTATCAGATATATTGTCTAACCTCGTCATTCCTGACACGTAGGCTCATCTAAACGCCCGAAGCCTGCCTGGTATATAAGGTTGATGTGCTTAAATGTACGAGATCGAATGACCCAGCGATGCAGGTCAAGTCATTACCAGCAATTCAGTGTTTGTTGAAAGATTGATTTGTTTTGGCTCATTATTCACATACAGCAATTACCAAACCCGAAGCAGCCCATTTTGGTGGCTGCAACCTTTAATGACTGAGGTAGATAGAATCAGTCTTGCTCCATCAGCCGGCAGCAGTGCATTGATTAGGGATGGCCTGCTGATGAAATCAACGAGGAGGAACGTAGATCAGGAGAGGAGAAGTGAGCTGAATCAAAGAGGCGAAAAGTTGTGCTCAGCAGCAGGAGCGCCTGCAGAATCCAAACAACTCCCTACGTTTGATTTGCAACCAAACCCCCAATTATTCAGCTTTAATTAAAACGACTGCACAGCCGACGTTGCAGCGTCAGTCAGCTCGCCATGCTTGCTTACTCAAGGCCTGCCTTGTGTAATCTTCGCTCAAACTGTTTCAACCAGACCCGACTTTGTGCCCGTAGTCGTTTTCCTTGAGCAGGAAGAGGCTTTTAGTTGTGTCTGATTGGATTCGCGCTTTAGGGAAATAAAAGGCTCTGACTCAGCGCTCGGCTAACGCGAGCAGGTAGCGGCGAAGAAGTAGCTGTGGGTCTGGATCCCATTTTCCCAATCTGAACGGTTGGTTTTCAAGGCCCTGCATATTGCGCAGTTGTTGAGTGCTGACGAGGGCTAACTTCACAGCACAGTCATGGAAAATCAAATCTTCCCCAGATAATAAATACAACATACTAATAAAGATGTTCCACTCTGTGTGCCCGTAGCGCAGTGTTGAATCCAGCCTGGGCTCGTTGTCCCTAATATATTTTCTTTACTCGCTCAAGCTAAAACAGTGATTTATTGCTGCTGGCAGCCTCCAGTGAAGGACTGTACATGACTAATCACAGTCCTGCTCGGTGAGGGCCTGTTGAGGTTGCGCACATTGAGCCCTGATCGCGATTTAAACTCATAAACAGTGCAAGTATTCTTTCTCTCTGTCTTTCTCCAAGCCGCACAGGCGGGAGATGGAAGAGTCCGTGTCTGGCCGCTGAGCAGCATAATTGAAAGGAACGAGCGGATAATCACGTTTAAAGGGAATCAAATCATATCCGTACCAGGGTTAATTCAGGAGTTGCTGATAAGCACGAAGCCTCGATGCCACATAGTGAACTTTTGTAGCCTTTCATTGTTGCTCTACAGAAGGTTACTAAGGGAAAAAAAATAGCATGGATTCATCTATTTTGTCACTTACTGTATATTTTCAGTTTTGCTCATCTCCTAATGGTAAACTACCTCATACCGTTAACTAGGCGAGATACAAAGCAGGCCCGCTCCAACTCAGTATTATGCACAGCTCTCGCTGTCATGGCCTTGGCCATAATTCGATTTTAGCACCACTTAATACAGCACACGCACACTATATTTGTCGTTTATGCATCATTTCTGCAATGCCCATCCTACCACATGGAAGTGAAGACTTATTCATGCTGCTGTACATATCATTTTGTGCACCGATGGGTGAAATCCTTTGAGTAAACGCTGTGAGCAGTGCTGCTGTAACACAGGCTAAATGACTCAGAGTTGTGTCCTTGTAGCCTGCAGCAGTGTTGGGCCTTCTTTGGAGCTGAACGCAGGCTCTGGTAGATTTAACAGCGTTGTGCAGACCAGCTGGTGTTGCTCACTGTAAACTTCCTGTCAAGCAAAAAACCTCACAGACTGGCTTTCCCAAAAGACCACTTTTGAAGTAGCACTAAGTATGAGTAATCAACTGTGGTGACAGAGTGCAGTCTGGACGCTCTCCTGGAGACACCCATGTTAGCAGATCAAGACGTGACAGAAGTGGGACAATCATGTGGCGACGTCCAGAGTTTGTTTATGATATAGTGAATTTGAAATGGACTGCAGGGAGCGAAGCAGAGGGTGGGATCGTTCTAATGTGATGAACAGCTGAGCTCGTCAAAGGGCCCCCTTGCATTGTTGTGTTTGGTTCAGTCCATTCCTCCCACCATGCGACATGCTGGAACGTGCAGTCTCCTTGGTGATCACTGGTGATCTGAGCGAGGTCCCAAACCACCTGCAGTGGGGATTTTCTCTCCACACTGCACTTTACTGGGATGGGTCGGCTCGGCTTTGGTTGCCGCAGCATAAAGAGCAGGGAGCGGACTTCAGAGACACATCAGAAGGAACCCTTCTGTTTTTCTATCTATTTTAGTCAGCTGTGTGTAAACACCAATGGCATGCTGTGTGCCATCTCACATATATTCATGGCTTCATGTGGGGCGGTTGTGAAAAGTTTCCCACTGAGCCATAAAAACTGAGGTGGGTCTATTACCCTGTAATGCTGCTGTGCCGCTAAGAGCAGCTGGCAGCATTCCTCTCAGCTCAGTCAAACAGGTCTTTCAGGAACAATGAGTAAAGGATAAATAAACAGAAGCAGGAGAAATGCCAGTATTTAAGCCCCGACCATTGTCTGCTCAGAGCAAGAGTCTGTCGGGAGCATCATAAATGGTCAAAATGCAGCACATTGTCCTCCTCCTTTTGTGCAATAGTTGTGGCTAATTATCAGCCTGGAAAATGAGCTGCTGCGCGAATACCAACAGAGTGCACTCTGAATAGGGGCTTTTTCATTATCAGCGTTGCCAAATGACATGAGACAAAAGGCGACAGGATAGAGCCATCTCCCTGTAATGCAGGGATAATGGTCAGATTGTTGGGGCTTTCAGCCCCGCCGTGTTGTGTGGAGAGGATATGCATGCAGGGAAAAAGTGGGCCGCTTGCTGCATTCATTTACTTTAGCTGGCTCTCGGAGTCCCTGCTGCTCTGGCACTCCAAATATGCCTGTGGAGAATGGGAAACGGCCACAGAGGTAAGAATATGGATAGAGTGGACAGGGCCTTAAGTGGATCCTCATGTCAAAGCCTCTGTGGACCCAACAGTACACCCCCCCTCTTTCTCTGCTGCATGGTCTGCCCTGACCTTGGGCCTTTGTGAGTGTCACAGTGTTTTAGCTGTTAAGCCTTTCCTCAAACAAACAGTAACATAATGATACTTCAAACCCCTCCAACACCACAGGGTGCCCTAAATAAGCCAGCCTTCCGCAGCCTCTTCAAGTCCCTGTGCCTCCTGCTTTACCATGAATATTAAACAGGGGTGAAGGGCTGAGGAATGCCTCAGATCCAGAAGAATTTGTCCGGTTGGAAAGCTCAAGAATCTGGCTACTTTTTATGAAAGTAAAGTCGATACACACACACACCGTCTTAAGTCCGTCTGTCATGTGCAAGTGATGAAAATGTACTGAGACGCGTCTTGCAAGCGAACACACACACATATAGGAGGCTTCGAGATTAACACGGTTGTCACAGGGAAAGCGGATTTTTTTTTTTTGGCAATGTTGCGTGTCAAGTTCTCCGTCAGTGCTCCTCTAATGAGGGTATCGATTACACGCTTGCAGGTGGTGGTCCAGGCTGATGTGTGCATTTAAAACCTTAAGCCCTATCGAGGCGCAGAGATCACTGGCGCACCGTGCCATTGTCTGCCTGCGCGCTGACTGGCATGGCTGCGAGCTGAGAGAGGGGCTGAGGGGCCTGTGCCGGGGCCGGGGCTGCCTCTCTGACTGCCTGAGAACAAAGCACCTCCTCTGGCCTGTAATCAAAGCCCTGGGAAATAACAGACATGACATTCACCTGGACAAACACACACTCACTCTGCAGAGTCGGGTGTGTGCATGTGCGCTTGAGTGTACATCCACTTGCCGTCACTTGCAGTTGTAGGCACACACACGGAGAAGAAAAAAAACAAACAAATTCCAAGAAACCTTTTCTTTTCAAACATTCCCCGACAATAATAGACAAAACTGTCCTGAAGCTCAGAAGTGCTTGCAGTTGCGCAGTGCCTCAGGTGTTCCCTCAGGGGCCTGCGGTTGTGTTGGATTGGGAAAGTGTTCTTTGGCTCAGCTTACCCTGCGGAGGAAGAGGCCGGCTGACAGTGATTTCAATTGGAGGCCGGGTAGGACCTGCAAAAAGCTCAGGAGAGAGAGAGAGAGAGAGAGTTGCAGAGCAAAATCCCAATAAAAACACTTTAGCACTAAGCCATTATGAGTTTGTGAGTACATTTCATCACGGTGTTGTAATGGCTTCTTGGTAACTAAATGCTCACAGGCGTCCCTAAATGCAATCAGGAAATGTTTTGTAATGGTTGAGCTATGCCGTTCTCTGTGTTCTGTGCGTCGACCACAGGCCCCAAGTGTCTCTCGGACTCTAATGTTGCTGTTCTTCCTCTCACCTCCTCTCCTCCTCTTCTATTCCCTTTAGATACGAGGAGGGAAGCTGATGATCACAAATGCCCGGAAGACCGATGCTGGGAAGTACGTGTGCGTCGGCACAAACATGGTCGGAGAACGAGAAAGTGAAATAGCTGAACTTACAGTGCTTGGTAATTTATCCTTTTTTCTTTGTTTTTTTTTTTCAAATCTGTTGACCACTTCTCTCTCTGTGCGCACACACACACATCCACACTTGTGTTTTTTTTTTCTTGCTGTTTGTCCGCAGCGAGAAACATAATCCAGATGTTAAGCTTTGATTGTCTATCTCCCAGGGAACTAAATGGTGTCGTTGACCTTTATCAGATAGAGTGTGAGATGACCTCAAATCTCACACTTAACTACGAATCCCACACTGGCCCCAGCAGCATCTCTCCTCTGACCAGCTGCACCCTATTTCACCATGAGCGACCTCTGACCCCTATACTCTCCTGTGTCCCGCGCAGAGAACATGTCCAGACTCTTGATTTTATCGGCACATTTTTTTACTTCCTTCCCCCCCCCATTCTCCTCGGAGACCTCTCATAATCGCTCAGACTGAACAACAACAAAGCGGATTTCGTAAAGATGAATAATTGTACTGAAATAGTTGTGTCACGGCTTCAACGAGGGCCAGCTTGGAGCTTTTGTGTTTGACCATCTGAGTGAGTATTGCAAAAACAGAAACTCTGGTTAATCATAAACCAGCCTGGTTAGTTTTTGGGACCAAGTCTGATGTAATGTGTTCAGAACGCGTGAAAGCCGTGAGAGAACATAAGAGCTGCGGTGACCCTGTGCTGCTGGGATTTGGTGACCGTAGAGAATCAGAACTGGACTTCGGGGTGATGGGGTTAACAAGACGACAGGAGGGGTTAGACTCTCTGTGTCGGGTCTTGTTCAGCGGCCTGTCTTCAATTAATCTACTGTCTTTTCGTGCGTAATTAAAACCATCTACAGAACCACAACTGTTTCCTGTCCTTGTGACTAATGCGTACTGTCTGGTCTGAACTGTATTTTTGTCTCATTTTATGGCGGGGCGCTGTAGACAAACTCAATTAGATTATTTTACATTATCTCACTATTTTCATTCTAGGAAAGCAGACGGCACCTAAAACGGCATGATTTAAACAAACTTTTTATCTTGAAGCTTTTTTCCACTGGTCTCCATTCAATTTTTAATTTAATGTTCAACTTGGCTCTAAAGCCTGACTGTATAGGACAAAACCAGGATTTATTGAGAGCAGCAACAGATTTAATGACTTTAACTCAAAGGGTAACTCCCCCAATTCCACACATTAAAGTGTGTTTACAGCTCTTGGGGAGTTCTACCGCATATGTGGAAAAAAAGTAGTATAAAACCTTTTGCGGCTCCAGAGGAAGCTGCATTTGATCTGATAAATTGCCTCCAGTGTTGTAACTCAGTGGCTAAGTTGTATTGTGGGTAATGTAGGCAAAGGAAGAAGAATGTGTGGAATAAAAAAAAAAGGCATTATCTCTGATTCTGCTGTATCATTTGTTTTTGAACTGTCCATAATGAGTCCAACAGTGTTACAGGAGTGCAGTGTTAGACCAGTGGACTGCTTTTGACTTGATGACTTTATACTGCTTTTTTTATTTTTTTTCAAATGTGCAGTAGTACTCCCCAAGACCTGTAAACACACTTTAATGTGTAAAATTGGTGGAGTAACCCTTTAATCAAAAGCGCTAGTCCAGCACGACTGTGATTTTTAGTTTGCGTGCTGTTTTTTTTTCCCCGCAGAGCGCCCCAGCTTCGTCCGTCGGCCAGGCAGCCAGGTGGTGTTGGTGGACCAAGCCGTAGAGTTCAGGTGTGAGGCCCGTGGCGACCCAGTTCCCACCGTGCGCTGGAGGAAGGACGACGGCGACCTGCCCAAAGGAAGGTATGACTCACCGACTGGTCCC
>OMLP01005663.1:4494-22600 GCA_900302685.1 Spondyliosoma cantharus | reverse complement strand
AAGAAACCAAAAAACACATCGTCACTGTTGAGCCCACATTATTCAGATTACAAGCTCGGGGAAAATTTTTTCTGAACCTCGCGGCAGTGTATCTGATCCCGATAGTTCTAGTTATTGCAGCGTGGTATCGGTTTCACCGACAGCTCCGTCAGGTTAGAGGAGACTCCACAGGAAGTGTCACAGATCAGGGCGAAAGGTGAGATGTAGAGGCTTCAGAGGTGTCATACAATACTCCCAAGAGGCTCAGATGTGGCGAGAACAAAAACACAAACCGTAACATCACCAAAACAAATGAACTCCACTGTGATGTTATTACTTGAACTGTAACGACTTCTGGGCCTCAAAACTGGGCCACAGTACAAACGTATAAGCTCCCACAGAGTTCATCTTTGGGGTGAATGCTTCAACGGCACTGACTCCAGGGCAGACGGAGGATGAAAATATGTGTTCGGTCCGTCTCTGTGACACCGATATGTAGGTCAGTGAGCTGCGAGGTTTTTGAATGAAGCTTCAAATGTCTTTCGTTATAGTTTATGACGTCGTCCCCCCTAAAAAAAAAAAAAAAAGTAAAAAAAAAAAAACTCAAACACAGGCCTCAGCGGGACTCGCATTGGTAGATCTTGAAATCAGAGACATCAATCTAATCTTATACGTTCACAATTACATTTAATAGTCCTCGTGAGAAATGTAAAGATGTGATATGTGACATTTCCCCATTAAGATTTCTGTAAACCACCAGACCTGTGTTATATATTTTCTCGAGCTATATTTCTTATGTAGTTTTTGACAGTGTGCTTCATTCGGTCGCCTGTTGCTACAAGAGAGACGCAGGGAGCGAGGACGGAACTCGGTTAACTTGACAAAGCGTGACTAGAATAAAACATTAAGACATTTACCTCCAGAGCGACTTACAATGAGCACATTTGTCGCATATTGTTTTTTTCATTGCCAAGATGATCTTTGTTTGAGCCTCGCTACCTTAAACCAGGTTCCACCGAGATTTGAACTCGGATCACTGGATTCAAAGTCCAGAGTGCTAACCATTACACCATGGAACCACTGATTACCTCGCATGTGAAGAATCCAGCCCGAGTCATGTAGATATTATCAGCAATTTTGGTTGTTAAAAAACAATGAAGAGAAGAAGAGATACCATGATGGTTTGTTTTGTTTTGGTTGAGAAGGCTGCAGTGGCAGAAATGACATACTGTGCATTTGTTAGATAAGACTAATGGAAAAATAATGTAATTGTAGCTCTCTTTTCTATCCATTATTTAGATATCTGCACATTTAAACTGTTGAAGGTGTGAGGATGTCAACAAGTGCCGGCTGTAAAGATGATTTATACCGTGGCAGCCATGTTCATTAATTGACTGATCTGCTTTGATGCCAGAGACGTCTTTCAGTCACCCACCGCTTTGAAACAAGAAGACCAATGGATAACAGGTTTGTGTTTTTTTAAAGAGCCAACAAAAGGAGTTGACTCCTTTCACAGCAGGCTGCGCTCTCTTTGTCGTCTATTCCTCTCCCCTCAGGCGGAAAAGCTTTACTTTAACACTCAGCTGTTGTCACATTCTGGAGCCTCTCCTTTGCATGTCACGCATAACTCTAATTCACTCTGATCACTGGCTGCCCCGCACCTCCCTCAGCGAGCTCCCCATGGGCTGCTGCCCGCTGCCTGCAGTCTGTCAGAGGGGACGGCGAAGAAAGTGTCAATGCAGGAGGTGCTTTATTAGGTCGGGGGCATATGGGTAGGGGAGCAGATTTGGATATTTGGCTCTCAGTGTGGTGCTGTGTCACACCGCGTTTCAGGCCAAAACTGAACATGGACTCTGTAACTTTGCAAATCTGGTCACGTAATCCCTTTTTTTCAGCCATGATTTGTCAAAAAAAGTCTTTGTTAGAGGCATTTCTCTGACCGTCTGACTGCCTAATCTTTTGAGTTTAAATGATAGCTCCCGAAATGCAATATGGAACACATTGGATAATTTCTTTCCTGTTTTTCTTTTCATATTTCACCACTGTTTTGCCTGGAGGGAAATGTGCAAATGGAAGGAAAAGTGCTAACATGCTGACTGAGGGTTCAGATGCACAGCGCAGATATACATCAACATCTTTAAATGAGGGATTAACATGAAAAGAGGCACTTTAAAACAACAGGGCTAGATAATAAAAAGTTCCGAAATGATTCAAGATGATGAAATCAAAACGACCTCAACTGCTTTCATGCATCACTACTGTCACGTACAGGGCCTCGTTATAACAGACCATTTGAATTTATCCAAATTCGGCCTCTCAAATGTTACGACGTGATGAGTTCTGGGGAAGCAGCTCAGTCAAAATTCAGAAAGATGACATGTCATCGTCTAATGGCAGTTTCCTGCAGTATAGTAAACAGTAACAGTGGATGTGTTCAAAGGCGCATTTGCCTATCTCTCTAACATTTAACCATATGCAAACCTTCCCCCATCTAATTTGCCAATTCACCCAGTTTCGGCATGCGTATTTGTGAATCAGCAAACCAGTACAAACAATAAACACATTGACCATTTCAGAAAGGGTGCCGTGCCGACCGGGGACATGACAGGGCTGAATGAGGTGGACTGCAGGATAAGCATAAGTGGTTCACAGCTGGTGTCTGGGGGAAACACGAGAGAGGGGTGGAGAAGGCCGGCCAGCGAGTTGAGGCGAGGGGAGGAGAGGGGGGTCTGGTGGCTATGGTGTGGGCGGGTGGAGGGGGTTTGCAGCCATGACGACTGATGGAGGAGGAAGTAAACAGATGTCCACAAGCTGGCAGACAGGCCCGGAGTGGTCGAGCCACTGAGAGACAGGTGGACATCCAGGAACACAGTGGGACTGCAGAGTCACTGTGAAGCCAAGCCGGGCTTTGCATATAGAACGCCAACACTGCAGTCTCGTATCACATATCCTATCTCAATACATCTGTCATATCAAAAATGAAACCCATATTACTTTTCTGAATCCAAGTGAGTAGAACTGTATCGCTGTGGCACCAAATCAAAAGTCTTTGTTCCGCTGAGACACAATGTGGCTCCATATGGTGTTGTCCACCACATCAAAGCCACACTTGATATTTTTAAGCCAGCTGATGATGACTCCCAAAAGTGGCGAAACACAATCATCTTCATGACCCTTATTGCTTACTGCCGTCACTTCCAATTAGTTGTAAACTGCAATCGTGAAGTGATGAGACATTGATGATTATGCAGTGTGAAAGTCTTCATCTCAGCAGTCCAAATTAATCCGTCACTGTCCGGCTTATAACCCACTTCAGCGTTTTGCAGAGTCACCGCTGCAGCAGCAGCAGTCTTGAGGTAAGACTTGAAACTGGAAAGCCATCGGCTTAAATCTCCTTGCAAGCTGCTAAATCAGAGTGCAGGAAATGAAGGAGACGTGCTGTCGCCTCCTTTAACCCGAACTGTCAACGTGACCTTGAGCAAGGCACTTCAAACCCAGCTGCTCCTAGATGCACTCGTACGCTGGACTGATTTGGAAGACACAACGAAATACTCACCGGAGGGGAAAAAATGCAACTGTCATGACAGCATTTGAGCAGGTTGAGATTTCAAGGTGACTTTGGGCAAACCCCATGAGCTCTGATGACGTGATGTTCGGGGGAGACAGCAATAAATGTGTGTCTATCATTCGACAACTCTTGGATGGATTGCCGTTTAAAATTTGGTGCACAATAATGCAATAATAACGTCCCCGTCAGTGAAATAACTTTGATGATTGAAATGAAGATGAAGAGAACTGGATCACCAGTAAACCTTCCTTTTCCTGGATGACCTGGTGCCCAGCAGCAGAACAAATTGCATAGTGATAGCGAGGTTTAAAGGGAACCAATGTAAATGCTGATAGTTTCATTCTTCTATATCCATTTCATTGTGCAATCAACATTTACTTCATAATGAAACATTGAAGCAAAAAACCTTGGCTATTACCAGTTCAATTAAATAAAGTAACGATACTAATTTGTAGGAAACAGCAGAAAAAATCAGAATTTAACAGCCAACAAGTTAGTTAACGAAGGACGTAAAAGCACAAAAGTCTTAGCAGCAACATGTAGCCTACTTATAATGCTAAACGTACTGTGATGCCCCTTACCCAAGTAAAGTACACCATCAACAGGTTTAGTAACTCCTGCGCCGCAGCTAACCTTACATTAGCACTTATTACCCTAAGTTAGCATGCTCATGTTGTAAACAAAGCTAGTGAACACTATAAACACTCCAGTACTAAACATTAGCATGTTAGCATGTCGGTGTGAGCTAGTTTACTACTACTACTACTTTATTTCGCCTGCTGCTGGTTAGCTTGTCAATATCCCTCTAGGGATCAATAAATTAACCTTGTAGCTTCTTATTATAACCTTTAATAATAGTTAAATGAATGTACTCAATGACTTTCCATCACTGACCATCAACAGCTCAAAACACTAGGCTAATTCCCATCAGCCTCAGCTTTACTTTAGCCTGAATGAGCATGCTAACATGGTAAGCTAAGTTGGTGACCACTGTTAGCATTAGACGTGCCTATCATCACCATGTAAACACTGTCTGTGGGACATGCTGATATTAGCTGTCAGCTAGCATTAGCCTGAAAAGTTCAGCAGTTGGTTTCTTTGAATAACAAGTAACCCTGTGAAGTATAGTTAAAGTCACAAGAATGTACTTATGATCATGAAATACACGACGAAAGACTAAAGAGTGGGGCCACATTTAACTAGGCATGCTACTTCATATAGCTTGGCCTGGGATGACTAAATATACCTTGTATCACCGTAATCTATAATAATACTTGAGTAAATGTACTTAATGAGGTATCCAGTGACTTTAACATCAACAGGTCAGAATTGTAATTCATATCAATCTTAGTTATACTTCAGCATGCTAACATGGTAAGCTAAGAAGGTAAACACTAGATGTGCTACACAGTGTGTTAGCATTGTCTTTAGGACATGCTCAAGATAGCTTACACTGGATAATTTTTTTTTTAATGGGTGACCTGAAAGCTACAGTTGCTTTAAAAAATACAGAAAATATTGATAATGAAATTCCAAAACACCCTGACAGAATCAATAAATGAATGAGGCGAGAGTAGCTCGGGTCGCCATAATCAATCGGTGGAAAATGTTTTAAAGTAGGTTTGTCTGCTATCACAGTCTGACCACAGCATGACTCCTGGTGGTGTGACGGTGTTATTGTTACGGTAAAGAGGGAGATGAGCAGGACAGGACCCCTCCAGAAAATGACTGCATCGTTAAACAAGGCCTCATCAGTTACCATGGAAGCTTACTCATCGCCGGAAAACCTTGAGAGGCTTACTGTGAGCCTAATCAGCTGCAGCCACTCCAGGAGGACCACAGTGAGCAACAGAGGATGACGTCATGTGATGAGTGGTTAGTGAAGAAGCTTTTTCTTCCTCAGACACAGTATAACCTTCATCATCGTCGTCGTGAATTATGCTGAATCATGGATACGAGTCATCATCATGTTTATTTTTTTTTTCCGTCTCATTCGCTTCACTTTTTTGTTATTTCTCTGTCTTCATCAGAGAGGAAATGTTTCAACCAGCCATGTGAGCCCCTGTGTTGGCATGTGGGAGTCTGAATAGTATCACCTGAGTATTTAAAATGGTGGATGAAGCCGAACAGAAGATTTGTAGGTGGGCGGCTCGGTGGATAAGTCAAAATCAGGGACAGAGGATCCAAAAAAGTAAAAACATGACCTGGATTTCCTTTATGCTCTTTCAAACCACCATGTGGGGAGTCACCATTGTGCCGTCTCAAGTAGCTTTGTCTGCTCTGCAGATTTTCTAATGAGGGGCTTTTGGAGGAGGATGACAGAGCGCTCTGGCTGTCCTGTCGGGGAGGAGGGGCATTTAAAGGAAATGAGCAATGCTCTGTCCATGGATACGCCTAATACTAGTCTCCCCCCTACTCAGATGCCCTGCTGGCAGCTTGGCAGCACCATTAGGACTGAGAAGGGTGGCATTAGTCTGAAACTCTCATTATGTCAGATACTTTGAAAACCCCTAATCTAGGCGCCAAATGATAGGGGTAGAATTAAACCAAACTGGGCAAGAAGGCAGCAGAGGTGCAATTCAGAGTACTCAGATGCCTTCTGTTTGTTCTTTATGCCGGACAACTTTATTTAGAGAGCAAATTCTGTGCTCAGAATCATTGCTTGTACCGAACAGCTCCCATTATGCTCCCATGCACACTACCTTTGCCTCTGAATGCTATAATACAACACAAATGTTAGAACAACTCCTACCGTGCACAGAAATGGAGGGTTTTTACAGCAGCAATAACAATGTATTTTCTATTTGTAGCATGTTGGAAAAACTCCATTAACAGGAAATTGATTGAAAATAAAAAATGTTAAAGGACAGGCCACATTCAGAGTCGAGAACTGTAGAAACTCATTGGTAAAAATGAAATATGCCACAGAAATTTAATATAAATCTTGCATATTGAGCTTTTATTTATGCTATATACATTTTTGGTAGCATTTCATTTCAAGTTATTTTTTGTTATTTACATTTTTATTTGCACAAACATAAGATTAGATCAAATCTGATGATTAAGAAAATAATAGACGTGTCAGGAAAGGTCAAGAACCATCAGGCTTATACAGTGGACCTCCCCTCCATTACAGAAAAATAAATAGATAATATAACATAATATCAACTTTAGCTAATAACCACTTACAGTGACTTATAACCAGCTTGTATTTATCTGCCTATAGCAGAGGGATTTCATTAATTTCACTTGAGTCACCACTTACAGTAGCTTATGATCACATCATAATGCATTTTAATAGTAATTATAATGTGTTACAACTTTGAGAATTTTAATACACAATGATCCCTGCGAAAATAGGGAATGACCAGCAATCATAAGATAAGATAAGATGTTCCTTTATTGATCCCCCTTGGGAAAAATTTGTAGAAAACAGAGCAGTACACAGGGAAATAACTAGGAGCGCAAGAGTAAGTCTCAAAAAATAGAGACAATAATAGAGAGATACTGGAAGAATAAAATGACAATTTGGATAGTAAATATAATACAAACTATTAGACTAAAGATAAACATACTATATACAGAAACTGTCCTTGTATGTACTTAACTTTTGCAGTAAATGTAGTAAGTACTGATATTTGACCTTATAAGTCATTATAAAATGCTTTCTAATACATAATTATTATCATGAATATTTATGTCTGAGTGCTTAAAATTATACAGTGCTACAGGTGATTTATAAGTATGTTCATAATATGTTATAATGCATTATAGACATGGGCTTGGAAGAAAAAGTGCTCCCGACATCTCAAACAGTTTTAACAGTAACATCCTGAACGACACTTAACGACACTCATAAACAGTCAGAAAGACACCTGCATGTTTATGACAGTTGTCATGTCAGCGCTATGCACACATGTTTAAGTGTCACCAAATGTTCTATGCGTGAGGAGGAAGACATCTTCAAAAATGTTAGATCACATACAGTGAACTTGTTACCACTCATCACCATGCTGTTGTAATGAGGCATAAGCATAACAGCTGGTCAATAAATCAAAATCGGACAAGCATGTCTTAGAAGAGATGATGTTTTAAATTCTGTAAGTCGAACAATTTCCTCAACATATAGCAGAATAAGACATTCACGGAGCAAATACCTGTACTAGAGTTCATTACCTGCACTTATTTTGTTCCCCATAAGATGGAAAAATTTCACAAACATGAGCTGAATGGAGATTAGACTACACTGTAGTCAAAATCTAGTCTAACTTCATACTTTTATTCTAACCCATTTTATTTCGGGGGATTTACTCTGTATTTTTTTTTTTCTCTCTCTTTAAATTCCGTGTCTGTTCGTGGGAGATATTAAACTCAATATAATGTTCGAGCGAGCATCAAAGGGTTATTTCCCAAAAGGAGGTAAAAATATCAGCGAGCTCGGCCTACACACTGACTGTGTGAGGAAGCCAAAACAGGATTAAGAGAGAAGACTAACAAGCTAATAGACAGACCTATTGTTGTTATGTCATAATGATTTGCAGCTCGTGCTGGATTTTTCTGGTCTTTTGTGGCCAATCTGTCCATTTGAATCCTGCTCCCATTACTGTTGCAGCTCATAAAATGTCATCTCCTGCTAATAATTACACAAGCCACAGTGTGTCAGTGGTAGGAAGTAGTCATGGCAGATATAGCACTGCTGTCCTGTGGGCTGAAGCATCCATAATGTCGCATGACTGCCATCTGCTGGACCTTTACTGCATTACAATATTTACTCCATCCTTCTGCTTTTAAGCTGTGATGTTAAAGGGACAGTTCAGGGTTTTTGTTTTTTTATTGACACAATGTGGTATGAATTGCGCTCCGTCCACATGATCTATAAAGACGGAGCTCATTTCTGTACATCAATACCACCAACAGTGAGTTACTAATAGTTTGTAGGTACTTGCCCTTTATTCCCAGGCTGCATTATTGTCTCAACAGAGATAATGGGAGTCTTTCTTTGCATTAGTTGTTTTGTCTTGTATGTAGAATAGGACATTGTGGTTGCATGTATCATCATCACTCCCTTCCTCTGAAGGTACACATACAGTGTCTAAAACTTCAGGTACAGCAGGGATGTTTTGGGTGAGCATTTCGTTGTTCACTGGTGTCTTTCCTCTCTGAATCTGATGATCTGAGCCTCACTATGTGTGTGAGACACTTTGTTGAATTTAAACCGCTTTTCCTTCGACTGACAGTAACTTGCTGACCCTGTGAAGAGATGCTTCTGCCTCCTGAGAGCGTAAACAAGTCTGGTTTCTCTAATGTGGCCCTTCAAATTAAAAGCACAGAAAATCTAAGACTTGGGTGAACAGGAACGCTATTCTTTACATAGGTGTATTTGAATTAACTGTTATTAATTATTTGAATTGAAATTGTGTGAATTGGGGTCTGTCCGCAGATGATTTCCCTTCTATTGACTGAAATCATAGTCAACAAATATAGCTTTTTTTTCAATTGAACTGGAAGAATTCTTGATTTGCATAATGTTTAGGGTTGTTTTTCTTTGATTTTATTATTTGATATTGTCTATTTATGTTGCCATAGGATACCATATGAAGTCGAAATCGTTGATAATAATTTGAAACATAAAGTGAATGTTTAGGTTCAGGCAACTTTATTTGTAGATAGATTTGATTTGCAGTAGACAGGGCATCCATCTTGACAAACATTTCACAAACGGACAACAGACTATAATCAATACTATAAATAGAAAAATAACAATAGAAAAAAAATGCAACTTGAATAAATAATAATTTGAATAATTTAGGTAAGGAAAAATGAATCAACAAACAGTGGTTCTGTAATTATTCTAATCTTTACTGAGTATATTTTTTTAGCTACATAAAAACACACAAACGTACATTAGCATAGATATAATCAATGAAGAATGATAGATTAATAACATTTTGACAGCAGTAATAACACTAGAATAATATCGAATTAAATGAGCTTCTAAAATAGAGAATTAAATTGTAATCATTTTTTTTTAAACACTGGTGCTTCAAATAAGTATAATGGACCAGGATAGTTTAAAAAACACAAAAACAAAAACAATCTCTCTAAAACAAAAAAAAAAACGAGCAATTATTTTGAAAATCCGTCCTAACCGGAAGTCCCCTGTTAAACTTTTCCAGCTGAGCACGCTCCAGCGGGCACAAAGCAGTGAGTGACGGGCTATGGTGGGAGAAGACGCGCGCGGACCTCCAGCTCACGAGCCCATCTGACTGACTGACGTGCGGCCGGCGGTGCTTCCTGTTCGGAGAAGATGTCTGTGAACGAGGTGTACGTGTTCCGACCCTTCAAGCTCATCGCGCTGCTCTGCGTCTTCCTGGCGCTCTGTCTGGACCTGGTGGCTCTGCTCAGTCCAGCCTGGGTCACCGCCGACCATTTCTCCCTGTCTCTGTGGGAATCCTGCTCCCAGTCCGAGGCACGGCACCCGGCGGCGGAGGAGGAGGAGGAGGCGGCTCCGTGGAGCTGCTTCTCCACCCTCACATCTGGTAGGAGCCCGTTTGTCCCTCGCACCTTTTCGTTGGTTTATTTTTACGCAGCGCGCTTTGGTGTTTGCAACTTTCTCTTTGGAGGAAAAGATGCTGGAGTTTCAGCTTGTTATTGTTGAAAAACAGTGACTGCATTGTTCAAAAAAATCTCTAATCTCATGCTTGTTATATCTCGTTTTGCCAAACATATACTGTAACATAGGCTCCAATGCGTAACGCACGTGTAATTGGGTATTTGTGCCATGTGAAGCCACTCTGTAAGTTGTGAAGATGGTTTTACACCAGCATGTCATTAGTGGCTGTCTCAGGATCTGTTTTTAGGGCTCCACCAAGCTGCACATCCCATGTTTGAGCGAAACAAAGAGGGGTATTTACGCTGGCAGCTCTGGACATCATCTCCCAGCCTGAGTTTGTTTTAGTTGTTGGTCTGTGTCCAGCAGCTGAGGCATTCAGGACTTCTTGTGCTGCTGATAAATTTCCCCTGTTCATACCAGAGCGGTGACGTGGTAGGTGTCACTCTGTGACAAACACAGGAGGTCTGCACTGATTCATCCGTGAGCAAGCGTGGAAACATTTGTGTTTTCAGTTTGATATTATGAATGGTCGATCAGTCAAACAAAGGTCTGACGAGTCGCATGTTGACACGGAGGCTCTTAACAACATGTCTTCTGCAATTCAGTGTCAGTTTTCAGGTTTAGTTATGGACTTAAAGGGGCACTGTGCACTTTTGGGGGAAGAAATTCAATCTAAAAATGTTAATATTTACTATATTAATGAGGTAAATATTTATTTTTCCTTGACTGAATAACCAAGCTGCTCTCGGGAAAATAAGGTCCCCAGAAACAGTGTTTGAAGCTAGAAAGGTGGCAGGGTCCACCACATGTAAACAAAATTAAACACCGTGAAACTGTGCTGTCCTTTAAGGTCAGTTTTTTTTTTTCAGTCATGTTTTCATTTAGTTTTTTTAGACATTAAAAAAAATCTCTTTCTCTTCGGATTAAAATGTCTTGCCCAAAACTTCAAAGTGCACATCTGGTGAGTTCAGAAAATGACATCACTTCGCTGTAAAGCAGCCTTTTAAAGGTCCAATACGTAAGATTCTCTGTTCAAAACATTCAAATATTGACTGAAACTTTTCAAAAAATGTGAAGAGATAAAAGTTTTGCCGTTAAATGTCAAAGACATTTATGGGGTTTTTTGTGTCGCTGAGATATCAGCCGGAGTTGGCACGGTAACCAGCCAACCCCAGCCCATCCTGTCTCGTAGAACCACTAGCTGCACCGCTAACTGAGCTAACTAGCTAAGACAGCTACAGTTATATCGTCAAATCAGAACACAACAATGTCCCCAAATCTGAGACAGTATTCGCTGTGACACTATGATAATGTTTAGGATTAGAAACAAGAGAAACAACTGGCTAACTAGCTGCAGGAACATAAATATAATCCCTCTGGCGCACAAACAGTTAACTGACTCCACCCACCAGAAGGCTTTGAGTGGGCCTGAAGAGACACTTTGAGCATCTCTCCCATCATCCACCTCACCAGGCCCTGGACCCACCGTGGTTGCCTTTTGTCACGTAGAGGTAGCAGAAGGCACATGACAGGAGTGTTTTTATGCCTCCAACCTCCTCCCCCTTCCTTTTACCCACCAGGGAGGGGGAGGAAATCCGCATCAAACGCACCAGATTTACCAGCATTCGGCTGGTGGCTGGTGCAGCGGCGGAGTCGGCTTGTTATTAACTGGAGCTTCGTCTCTGTTAAACTTTACAGTCGCTGATTGTTGAGATAGCAGCTCAAAGGAAAACCACACAATTTAATGAACTTTGAGTTGTTTCGGTCGCGAGGAGTATGTGAAATATGACTTTTGGTGCACCATGACAGGAACACAAACATGCACAGCTATGTAGGGGGAACACGCAGCTATGCTCCGGGGTGACTGACCGCTGATATTGAGGAATGTGTTGGGGTGAATGGGAGGCGGGCTTCTCGCTTTGAGTGTCTGCTGAGCTCATTAAAGCAACAGTGGAGGGGTGTGTTGAGGTTAAAGGGGCAGTTCACCACAAGGCAAAGCGGATTGACTACACACACACCCTCATACCTGATCCCAAGGCTTTTGAGTTTCGTTCCGCCTTCGTAGCTACGCAATCCGGACGGCGCAGAATAAATTGCGAGAGACCGAAATAATGCAGATGAGAAAATGATTGACTTATCGTCTCGGCGAGCGATAGAAAAATACACTTGCGGTGTGAGCAGACTGTTTAATATCCTTTGAAGGGAAGGCTTTTTCTTTTTCAGTCAAAACCAAAATTACAACCACATAATGGACAAAAGATGTTCGAGGGCTGAATCAAATCGAGTGCAGATGTGTCTTTGAGGAAAAAGTTTCTTTTCACCATCCTGAAGACAAATGAAACAGGAGCTCAGAGGGACAGAGAGAGAGAGAGAGAGAGAGAGGGGCACACCCAGCAGAGATTGTTCGCTGAGCTCGCTGGCATCATCAAATGCAAATTCTCCCTTTTTCGAGTCGAGGCTTATTCTTCCGACGAGTGAGACATCAAAGCAGGCAGGAACGGAAAAGTGTGACTTTTTTCTGAATACATCTTCTGAATCAAAGCTTTAAGCTCAGTGCAGGGACGCTTTAATAAAAAACCTGCTGTTCATAACAACCTGGTATTGTGTAGGTCCTTCCGAGGAAGAGTCCTCTGACGCAAAGGAAGTCGTGAGCTTTTTACTTTTCCAACAGGAGCCGCCGGAGTATGTTTGATATAAACAAAATAAATGTGCTTGCGGCCGAACACGCATGGAAAGAGCTCATCAACCAAAAGCCCCGGGGAGGCGTACCAGTGTTGTGCACGCCGACGTGCACGTGATGTTTAGTGTGCAAAAACACCATGAGCGGCAAGAACGATTTGATTCTCAATTCTCATGTGAAAACCTAAAGAAAATGGACCAAGGAGAACAGGTGTGCAGAAAATGGCGGTGAATAGACGAGCAGTGGACAGTGTACCACAAATGATATTCATGGAAACTACATTCAACACGTGCAGAAAGCAGAGCTGCAACAATCAAATCTAAATTAATCTCCATTTATTTTGATAGTTGGTTATCGGCTTGAGCGATTTTTAAACAAAAAAACTGTCTGACTTCTCTGATTCCAGCCTTTTAATGTTAATATTTTCTGGCATCCTAACTCCTCTATGAGCATAAACTGAATGTCTTTGGGTTGTGGACAAAACCAAGACATCTGAGGACGTCATCTTGGGCTTCGGGGGAACACTGACTGAGGTTTTTCACCATTTTACTGACATTTTATAGGCCAATTGTCAGGGTTTACAGGAAAAGGACCCAAAACACAAGAGTTTTATTGATGGGCTTATATGAAAGTCAGGGCAAACAACAAACGGCAGGCAAAGGAAAGTCCATAAAAGAAAAAGGCAGGTGATCAAAACTCCAGCAACAAAACAGTAATCCACAAGTGCAAAAAAAAAACTCAACAAACCAGGAAGACGCAAGGAGAACGCAGGAAACAGGTGCGAAACGCAGACGAAACCAACCAATAGCGAGGAGAGAACACGGGCTTTGATACAAAGGAACGGTTGACTCAAAAAACAAGTAAGCAGGATAAAGGGCAGGAAAACAGACACAGGCAGGACGTGGAAAGTGACACATGGCACATGAGGATGTTGGCTACAAAATAAAACAGGAAACGACAAACCAAAAAGCCCAAACCGTGACACAAACAACCGATTGAGTGAAATGAAGAAAGAGCCAGCGGAATTAGCCATCGGTCATGTTTGTGGGTGTGAAGAGAATAAACGCAGGAGCGGACAACGTGCACTGACGCGCATCAGTATACGGAGATTTAATTTGATTTACTTTGCCCTCAAAATACTGTACATGAAATACGAAATCACTGGCAACATTTCCGAGATCTTATTCTAAAAGATATCAGCCGTTAATGATATGAACAGTTGTTGTTTCTTTTGCATTTCAACCCTCTGAACATGCATGTGATATAACGACTCTGGCTCTCTGGTGCAGGCCCGAGTCCGTTCTGCTTCGCTCCCTTCACTCTGTGGGATTAGCCCTTGCTTTGTGTTTGTCAACACAGCGGTTCAATTCAACCCGCGCTGTCCTGTGAATCGTGCTTTTGTCGGGACGCTCCGCTCTAACCTGCGTGTGTGTGTGTGTGTGTGTGTGTCGTCCTGCAGACTGGCAGATCGCCACCCTGGTGCTGCTGGTGGCCGGCGCTACGTCAACCCTTGTGGCCTTTTTGGTGGCCCTGATTTCTCTCTGCCGGGGGACGCAGAGAAGGCACTACCGCACCGTGGCTGTGTTCCTCTTCACCGCAGGTACGTCCTCCCCCTCCCTTTTCTGCTACTTTCCAACCCAAAACGCCCGAAATCATTCGCACTTTTCTGCCCCGTGCGAATGTTTTACCCGGCGCTCCAACACATCACGCTCGCGCACGTTTTGGGAACGGGAAGACGGCACATACAGGCTCCACCACAACCACAACAATTTCCATATAGACAGGGTGTTTTTTGTTCCAGTGCTGACATTAAATGGAAGGGGGCGCAGAGGGAAAGAAGCAGCTGAAAAGAGGCTTCTGGTTGAGCTCATATTTTCTGCGGTGTGGAGTCTGGGGAGCTGCCCGGCTCATGGGCCAAGAAAAAGCAGCCGCAGAATTTGCAGAAGTGAAGTCACTGTGGGGAAAGAAAAAGCCACCGCGGATTCCTCACACAGCGCTGCCTCATACTTGGAGTGCACTCCTCCTGCATGCTTAGCGAGAAAGGCCCAAATTTCGACACCGATGAGGGTGGATCTATCTATGAAACCTATAATTAAAACCAAAGGGTAGAAGTCAGGGTGTATTGTGATAACTGACTCAGAGCCTGCGCTTGTTTTACTTTAAAAAACGCAAGTGATGAAACACAAACCACTTACTGCTACTTACCTCCTGCCCAGTTCCAGTTATATAAAAAAACAGATGCACTGTTGTGTTTCACGGGTAACATTCCTCCTCCTGACATTGTACATCGTGCCTGTAATCTAAACTCAGAGGAGCAGTTTGACAATGGTTTGACAACTCTGTACACACATCGTCTTTCTTGGTCAGAGTTGTTTTTAAATACGAAGCCACAGCTGGCAGCCTGTTAGCTTAGCTTAGCATGAAAACATGAAACGGGGTGAAAAAGCTAAGCCTCGCTCTGCCCAAAAAGGAAAAAAAAAAAAACTGCTGTCGGGCACATAACTCCTTGTAAAAAACACTTCTTCACATTTCCACAATAAGATATTTGTTACAAATTAAACAAACAAGATATAACATGTTTATTGGTTAGCTTGAGAGGTCCTTTTGGACAGATGAGCCCAGCCTGTGTTTCCAGACTTTGCGCTAAGCTAACCGTCTGATAGCTGTAGCTTCACATAATTAACACGAGTGGCAGCAATCTTCTAATCTAACTCTCACCGAGAAAGCAAACCATTGCATTTCCCACGACGTCAAACTATAGGCCACATTCACACGGCGGCCATCTCCCTCTGACATCACGGCCAGGGTGGGAAATTCAAACGCCGCACGGCTGTGTTTCAAGTCGCATAATCCCAGGGGAATCTGATCTCCCTGTCGTTTCACTGCGTCCTGAACGATCAGTACCTGAAAAGACAACAGAAGGTGAGAATATGGAGGGACATCAGGCAATATTCCAGGGCAACACAACACCATTGAACCCAAAAAAAAAAATGTCAATACAAGGAGTGAAAGTGAGTGAATGGCTGTAACAAGCAGATAAGTAATAATGTATAATGTTGTCAAACAGGGTGGAATAATGTTTGAGGGGGAAATGTGAAGGGTTTTTTTTTGTCTCGCTCTGTCTCTGAAAACATCTGTCACAAAGGACCAGTGTGCAATCGACTTCATGTCTGCGCCCTTGACTGCTAGCCATTCACTGAAAAGCGTGGGAGTGCAGTATTATCCTTTCCTGTTTGTAATTGCTTTAAGAGCCTTGCGAGAATAAGGTCCTCCTAACAAGCGCACAGTCTTCAGCACAGCAGCAGCAGCGGCAGAGGGGCTGGACTGTTAAATGCCCCTTGGCAGGACCGTGGCTGCGTGGTATTTATTTTATGTCCGGAAATATGACCTCAGCGGGCCCGCAAGCTCAGTCTGGGCTCCATCAACACCGCCACATTCCTGGGCTGCCGCGGTACCTCCTGCACGCCCGCTGCTCCGTCCTGTAGGAAGGAAAGGCGGGGTCGCACTTACACAAAGTGCTTTCCTCAAGAGTCACCTAGCTTAGAGGAACCGGTGCCACAGTGTGCCTTTGATGGCAAACATGGGCGAACACTCACAATGACGCCAACACATGTCACCACCGGCAGCCGAGCGACTAAAACGTGATTCACAATGATGGAGGAGGCATCAAAGGCATTAAGTTAATATTCCTTCAGGGATGTCAAGGTGGAAAGAAGAAAGAGGACTGTTAGAAAAATACTTCCACATTTCATAAGAATAAAGGAACCGCGCGGCTTCACTTTTGGGGTCCTTAAATGTGATGTTCAAGTCGGTCGGCGTCGAGAGTGAAAAGACAAGAAACCCACAGGGAGGTGTGTCTCACAAAGACGGAGGCTGGATGAGACATGGAAATGATGAAACACATCTTGTCACACTGAAAGGAGCTTTTTATTCCTGTCTTGAAGAGGAGATTAAATTATTATTATGTACTCGTATCCGTTTGTTGCTTCTGTTAGATATACAATATGCGTTTTATTAGCACCACATAAATAAGTAACGAATCAATGAACTCACTCCTCAAACGTCTCACTGTTTGCTGTATAATAAAGGAGCTCTGATTAGTGTGTGCATTTATTTAGAAGTGAAGTGACTGATTAGTCACTTACGTAAGCCTCTTTTATCTGCACGCTCCTAAAAACACTTTTTTATTGTTATTCCCAGCATGTAGAAATCTTTAAAGAGGCTCATTTTTACCACATCTGAAGCAGCGGCGGCGGCAACACGGATATATTCTGTATATAATTACTTTATATAACCGTTCTCTGGAAACCTTTGGTGACTCCTTAGCTCTCTTTGCAGACACCGAAAAGCCTTCAGTTGCTATTCACGGTCTTCATTTCTGCCTTCGCGGCAGTGTTTTGGCTGTCAGATCTTACTTTTTACACGAGCGAGGCCATTAACGTCACATGTTTTTGAGTCGAAGGTTGATGAATGCACAAACGTTGTCCCTGTTATGGTGCAAGACAGAGTGAGTCAGAAGAATTACATTGAGTAGATACAAAAATAAAAAAAAAAAGGATTCATCTAAAACAGAAAGATTTCAAACCAGAGCTGCACAAAGGAGACGAGGCTCGGCTGTTTTTCTTTGTTGGGTTGTAGACCATTTATATACTAAACGATGCATCAGTTAATCTTCAGAACAATCGCTAATGAAAATAATCATTAGTTGCGGGCGGCCTTGTTCCTGATTCATTTTCTGTCAACTGACTGCTTGAATTGAATTAAATGACAAAACTCTCATGTTTGCCTCTGTTATGGTTCCAGTGGTCCTGCAGGCCTGCGCTCTGGTCCTCTATCCGATCAAGTTCATCGACGGTACGGTTCTTCAGACCTACCACGAGTTCAACTGGGGCTACGGGCTCGGCTGGGGAGCCACCATCTTCATGCTGGGCGGAGGAATTCTCTTTTGCCTGCGGACGGATGTATACGAGGACGCAATGTACTGAGTCCTTTCTCCGGCCCCCTTGACCGCTGGACAAACACACACACACACACACACACACAAACATGTGTATACGCACACACGCACACACACACACACACACATACACAGACAAGTTCTCATTCAGGAGGCGTGCTACTTTTCTTCACTCGGCACACTCCCCCCCCCTGTGTATGTGAGCACAGACCCGATCTCTCTCCTTCTCTCGCCGTCTTGCTCTCTCTGTTATTTTTAGACAGGTTGTGAAGGCCTAATTTAGGCCAGGGCTGTATGAATAGGACCCCC
>OMLP01005658.1:4340-14741 GCA_900302685.1 Spondyliosoma cantharus | reverse complement strand
TTATTTTAAAATCATTTTTGATAAAAAAGAAAGATGTTTAGTTTTGCTGTAAAATATGTCAGTTGTTGAATAAAAGGTTGAATAACCTGTTTATCACTCATTGTTAGTTACTTAATGTAATTATGAAGCTAGAATGTTCCATTTTAAGATGGAGAGCTCAAAAGGTTAAAAGCTTTGTTTACTGTCATTCAATTCACGTTTAGACGTATAGAACGAAACATGTACTCAGGTCCCCGCACAATAAAAGCAAGCAATAAAAGATGACAATAAGAATATCTCTTAAACAGACAGAAGCCATACTCGTAACATTCACAAAAAGTGGTAAGATCAGTGCAGGTTAATTGTCCACAAGATAGCAGCAGTGCAGCATAACATAAAGAGATATTCAGGTCATCTGATAAAAAATCCTGTATTTTTTCATATCGCAATATATATCGCAGGGTTAAAAAAATCGCAATGTCATTTTTTTCCAATATCGTGCAGCCCTAGTGTCTGCTATATGACGCTTTGTACTTATCTAACACTAATCATTCATGCTTAAAACAATGAATACAACACTTCTAACTAAACTCTTGTAATGCAATGGCTTAGTCGCTTACTATAGTGTAAACAGATATGTACATATAAATATGGCATCTGGAGGCAAGGGACCAGATTTTGGTATCGGAAGCTTTCTGGTTTCCGTTCATAGTCCATTTTGTAGTCCGAGTAGTACTGGCCAATCATTTTGATTGCAACTCGATTTGTCAAATGCATCTTAAAAGGAGAACAGAAGAGGCAGAACATGTTTAGCATCTAGCTTTTCATTAGCTTTTTTTAAACTAATCTGAAACTATATGCAGACATTTTAAGACATTAGTAGTTTCTTAACTCTGACTCCGTTCTTGCACCGCAAGTTGTGAATCGGACTGTAGACAATTAATCATTATCTGGATATCTATACCGGAACATTGTCCATCGTCCCCAGAGGCTATATCGTCATCAGACAATAGCCAATGGGTTCCTCAGCTGTGATAGTTTCAATTTATTTCTTCACTTTAAAGCATTATAAAACTTGCCTTCTTGACTAAAGTTTTTCAAAACAGCTTACAGTTTACAGCAGCTTTGGTACTGACTGAAACATCTTAACTATCACACTGACGGCCATTAAAATTGTGATATATATCTGTGGTGCCAAGAGGATGTGGCTTACTGGCTTTGAAGATTCCGCGGAATATGCTCTCATTCCACCAGCAGGTTCATGTTATTTGATTTTGTTTGAAAAGCAGAAACAACAACTGGTTGATTAGGACTCATCGGGCAAAAGACTTTTGACCAAAAAGCCACAAAACTGATGACAACACCATCAGCCTCAGCTACAATTTGTGTTTACCAAATGGTAGGATGCTCATACGACAGACAGAGATGGTAACCACGGTCGACATTATAGAGGTAGCTTCATGACACGCTGACTATATCGTATACCCTCCATATGGTTAGGTTACCAAAGGTGTGTTACCAAACGCCTTGGTTATGGTTATGAAGAGATCTCAGGCTGGTGAGTCATGAATTGAAGTCTGGGTGTCGTGTAGCTGGCCCATTCACATTATACCTGCTTCGCATTAGGACGTTCCTTGAGAGGACGTTAGCATAATGAGGTTAGCCTTTGGTGCTGTAGTCGTCTCTAGCAAATTCTCCGCATTTTGTTGTGAACATGGAGCTGTTCGGATGAAATTTTCCCTTTATGTAGATATTTATGTAGAGATAAAGGTGTACGACTTGTGAACACCATTTGTTTCTCCTTGCTTCTGGTAAGTAGTTATCTAACACCCCAATCAGCGGTCATTTAGGGTTTTATAGACCAGCACAAAATGCCAGTACTGAATGACAGCCAGTTCTCATTCGGATTGTTATTGTTGAATAATGTCTCGGTAGATTTGGGTACAGTTTCTTATTTCCCTTGCTGACATGGACCGGAGCACACAGACCTGACTTTATTACATGTGCTAAAACCAAAGGCAGCTGTGGTGCCACATCCGCAGAACAGGAACACAATAAAAGGAGCGTATTATGCCACTGTCTCTCTGTTTAACTAGTTCTCTTTGGAGTGTACAAAATATTACCAGGGCCTTTTTTCTCTCATCACACTCTGCTGTCGTATGAAAAAATCCCCGTCTGAAAGCTTCAAAATCCTTGTTTAAACCTCCCCTACGTCTACCGCTCCCTGTCATTACCGAACTGGATTTATTAGATGAAATCCTTTAGGGATCGCGGCTCTCATCTGCGTTCTCCTGGTGAAGTCTATTTCATGGGGAGAACATGCAGTCCTGATGCACTGTTGCTGGAGCAGAATGCAGAGGGAGTTCACGAGAAACTAAAGTAGAAAAAAATGTTTTGGTTCGATAGCCAGCGCAGATCTACTAACCAGTCTAATGTGGTGTTAAATGACCTGCTACAACTACTGACAGTGTTTTTCATGCGGCGGGGGGTGCATGGCCAAAGCAGGGAGATGGTATAAAATAACATAAGGAGCAGCTCTTGGATGCCGAAGTAATGGTCGCACAAACCGCACACAACAAAGTTTTGCTATAATCAACCAACCTTCGGCCACTGCAGCATCCAGCATACATGATGAATAGCTGCACAGCTAGCTATACTTCACAGCGAAGCAGATGTGTTTGTGTGTGTGTGTGTGTGCGTGCGAGTGTGAGGAGTGCGTATGTACGCGTGAGGAGCCAAGGGAGAGAGGCGAAGTAGGCCAGCATGAATATAAAATCACCCCTGCCAGGCAATGATGTG
Organism: Spondyliosoma cantharus; assembly: GCA_900302685.1. Lineage (NCBI taxonomy): Eukaryota > Metazoa > Chordata > Actinopteri > Spariformes > Sparidae > Spondyliosoma > Spondyliosoma cantharus. Next base: position 11,963 of record OMLP01005658.1, on the reverse strand, counting down.
GGCTACAAGAAGGAAGGGAGCAGTATGTGATTTTTTTTTTTTTTTGTGTGCATGTGTGTGTTGCCGTTCACCAGATGAAGGTGTGGGTGACTAAAGCAGAGGGGTTTGTAAGAACGCTCATTTCTAAACTCTGGGTGGGATGTTGGGGCTCAGAAGTGCAATCGCCAGTGCGCAAACACCAGGTAATTCCAACAATGCCGCTCCTTACAATGTGAAGATTAGTGCATTGTATGGGTGCGAGACTGAGACACACACACATGGCAACGACACTGTGTTTCGACAGTGTTTCTTGATCCAAATATGCCCTATGAAGACACCCACAAACCCCCCCCCCGCTGCACATGTTTTAGAGAAGAGAAAAAACACACAAAAGAGCCAGACACAATAACATGAACAAACCAGACACAATGGTGTGGAAACAAGGAGCATAGAAGATGAAAACAAGAATAATTGAGAGCACAAGCCTCCTGTAGTCTTTAGTGGAGCAATAAATGATTCATCTAGACGAGGGAAATAACAGAAAATCAATTACATAACACTCTAATAACCCATTTATAGTTTTACTTATTTATCGGGTAAAAGTCACAAACTTCTCAATGAGTCAATTTGGTTTCAAACAAATACGTTGGTGCATTGTATTGTTTGTTTTTTTTTAAGTCATTCAGAAACTCAGAACGGTCATGTTTAGGTTATTTGTAAGGTAATAAAACAAAAATCAGAAAAACATTTTTTATCCATAACCAAATAAACAAGCTGCAAGGTTTGCAGAACACTGTTTACATGTGGCAGGGTCCGCCAAATATAAACACAGTAAAACAGCATGAAATTGTGTTGTCCTATAAGGTCTGTTTGTTTATGCAGATTATTCAGTCATGAAGACAAAGACAGTTTGTTTGTTTATTCAGTTTGTTTAGGAAGAGAGAAAAAAACTGTTGATAAAGATTTCTCTTTTCTGATTAAAAATTATTCCCAAAAACAACACAGTTCATCCTTAAACCTTAACATTAATATGGAAGAAATAATCAACATGTTTTTATTTAGGTATTATGATTGATGACAAATTCTCCTGGAGAGAAAAGGTTGGTCTTGGAGCTTTTGTACACAATACATGGTTATTAGTGTTATATTATAGTACAATTTATCTATATTTGAAATACTGTTGTATGGGCGAGTACTTTTCCAATTTATTTGTACAAAATACTGCTGCTGCAGAAACAGTTTGTTAGATTAGCAATCTTTTCCAAACTTATTGTAACAAGTGCACCTCTCTTTTTTATATTGCAATTGTTGACTGTTTTTTATATCAATATTCTTAAAAGCTGTGTATTTGTTTTCAAAGTCAGCTTTAAGATTACAGATTTACCTCATAGTTTTAGATATTATTTATTAAATGTGCAATGTGAAATACGTTTAGTTGAAAAACATTCAAAACGAATGATCAACAAACTTTGCAGAAATACCAATTTTGACGTTTTGATGTCTATGTAATATTATTATGAGCTATCTGCATGCTAACCAGCAAGCCCCTGTCCCGTCCTCGTCCAAAACTCCTCTGCTAGCGGTGTAAATACCAACAGTCTGCTGGTGCTCTGAGCTTCCTGTCTGGACTGCTAGATGCACAGCTAACTGAGGTAACTAGCTAACAGCAGCTACAGTTAGCAGCAGTTAGCGGCTATGCTAGTGATATGATGCCCCCTGTTTGTTTGAATGAATTCAGGTGGCCAATTCTTACATATTTCACCTTTAATAGCTCACAGTTACATAATTACACAACTGGACAGGCTCAGAATCTTCATCATCCGTTGTATAAAACATCCCATTGGAGTTTTCTGTCAAATATTGGAATTATCTCATGGAATGAAAATGTTATTTTACTGTATTCATTGTCTTCATACAAAAGCGGCTCAGAAATGCTCATGTTCATAATGTTAATGTGCATTTAAATTTGATCTCTTAAGTGTGTATTTGCAATGCATTGGCGATCTTGATTGTTTGTATTTTACCATTTGTATTTTGTATTTCTGTATGTAAAAAAATAAACATATACATCTAATTATGACCAGCTGGTTACAGTCCCACAAACGCAAAGAGGCACTTGTATTTGGTTCATATCATTATATTATTATAGATGAGTATTTCAAAGCCATTTCTTTGGGCTCCAGTCAGATTTGCGTTTCATTTCTTTCATCATTTTTCTAAGGTAAATTATTAATGGGGCTCAGTATTTTAGGGTTTGTTTCAAAGAACAATCTAGAAATATGTCCTTGTGCGTTTTGGACATATAAACCCTGGAGAAATAAGACAAAAACACATAAATAATAAAAAAGTTCCAGGTAAAAACAAAATGTGAAAATGTCCTGTTTGTTCTTTTTTTTGTTTTTTTATGACAGGAACTCTGGTTCATCCGCAGCACGATCAAAACTCTTTGAACCCCATCTATATCTTCACTTTCTCTTAAATATATTCCGATCAGTCCTCAGCACCAAAGGACCTTAACTGTGTCATCCGACAGGAGGCTAGAGGCTACTCTGATTCCATGAAATGTCTTCTTTCAGACTAGCTGGAAGAAAACATCCAAAATACAAATGTAGGTGTTTATTTGTGTTTAGACCTGTAACACAGCACGTGGTTGGTTATAGAATGCCTTGCTCGTAAATTTAAACATAACATTTGAGAAAAACATGAATTCAAAAAAAGTTTCATGGTGACATATATTAGAATATTTGTAACCCTATTCACCTGTGGTTTCTTGTATTCCTCAATCAAAATAAGCAGATATTTTTCAGTGTAAATTACTAAAACCTAAACCAATGTGTATTACAAGTAAATTAAATGACAGTTACAGTAAGATTGATAATGAGATCCCTGTGACTGAAGATGAAAGCCCTGCCAGGTTTGCACAAATGTAGACAGAGATGGAAATCAGATCTCAAATTGACAGTTGATGAACAGCTCCGGTCAGATTTATGTCAAGATGATCTGTCAGCTCCTGTTCATGCCCAGCTGGTACAGAATCGTTCGCTATAATTTCCTTCATCAGCCGTACCTCACCCCAGTGGAAATGACATTAATCTGAACCTGAATTTCTTATTCTGTGACATGTCACAGGAGTGACCTTCCCATTAGATCCCGAGCTTTGCTTAGAATTTTACGAGAGTCAGCAGACTAATTCCAAAATTACATTTATGGAAATTGCTTTACCTGTGACCAGGAAATGCATAGCACTGACATGGAAAATCTGATTCATTGACGGATGGTGTTTGGAAATTAACAGTTGTATTCCTCTTGAAAAGATCTCTTTCAGTCTTAGAAAATTTGGCATTTCAGGAGTATATCTGAGCTGCAATGATTAGTTGATTAATTACTTAGTTGATCAAAAGAAACTTGCTATTATTTTCTTAATCCATTGATCAAATCAAACAAAAACAAATGAAGATACGCATTTTTCACAATAATTTTAATTGTACAGATTAAATGAGTAATTGATTCAAATGAAAAAAGTTGGCAGATAAATCAATAATTAAAGGAGATATAGGTTTTGTTTCTTTCCTTTCGTCTGTATTTTTACATCGGTTCTTTTGCATGTAAAAGATATTGGAAGTCCGCACCAACAGAAGCTCCTCTCTGCCACAGAAAACACTGTTCATAAAACACTTCGTCAGTAGTCTCGCCTTTAACTCGTTGTGACTTTGTGACATCACACTATGTCAAGGTGTCATAGGTTTGCATAATTAATGCTTCGTGGCTAGTTTGGCAGGTATGAATTAACATAGAACAGCTGCTCTGTTGGCGTGAGCAGTGCTGGGTCAGGTGTGTGAGACAGGAGTGTTTCCGACAGAATGCAGCATTGCAGCACTGAATAATATGAGAGAACTGATGTGTTTTTAAGCATTAAATCATGTAAACCTATTTTGGTTGTAAGTAAAAATTAAAATTATGAACCTGAAAATGAGCATAACATGTCTCCTTTGAAATAACTGGCACAGGCCAAGAGTATACAGGCTCATCACTGACATCATCATACGGATGTGATAATTCCTGGTTATTTCTCACACAACTCTGTGTTGGTGTAGGGGCTCTTTAAAATAGCTAAAATAAATCTGATTTTTTTTTTTAAGACAAACGAATTTAGCCAGGGATGTGGATGTTTGATTAATCGTGATTAAACTTGATAGTTGGCACTGAGCTCATGCTTTGCGTGTGAAATTAATGTTTAATTGAGATTATCTACTCCTGTAGCAGATCAATGCAATTTGTCTATAAATGCTTTCTGGTGTCTGATGACAAACTGAAATGTTACAGCACTATTAGAAAAGGACCCTGTAATACTGTCCTAGTGGTTAAGAATACAATATAGTATATTCATATGACAACCTGGAGCTTCAAAAAGCAATTACAGCCATACAATCCTCTTCTGTCACTGAGAGTCAAGAATCCTGAATCCCCACTCATCTTCTCCACACATATCTCCCTTCCTCAACGGGCCTAAGTTCTCTCCGTCATTTCCCTCCATCCTTTTCTTCAATTCGACATCCATACTTACAAAAGCAAAGCCACGCTAGATAAGAAGGGATGGCAGGCATATGGTTAACAGCAAATAGTCTCCCTCCGGGCTTTCTAAGCTCGAAATGTGGCAAAGATGACTGGAGTGAGTAGGTTAAGGAACCAGAGAGGAATGGCACAGCAGACAGCTCCATTACCTCCACACAATAGGGATCATCCACATCATCCACTAGCCACCTCACCCGACCAGGGAGTCAGGGAGCGAGGGACAAGATTACACCGGAGGGTTAGGGACAAGATGGATGTGCTTAGAGCAGATAGAGAAAGAAGAGATAGACGAAGCGCCGGAGAAGTAACAAAAGGTGTCGTTAAGCAAGGATGGGACATTTTTTTGTCTGTGTCCCCCCCCCATTCCCAAAAGGTGCCCTCGCCCCAAATCTGACACGGATTATCCCCTGCAAAATCCCAGCATCTGGAAATAGCAGCCAACAAAGGATGGAGAGGAATTTAGAGAAGTGGAGCAGAATTGAGGCGCTCTAAGACACGGCGAGGTGAGCGGTTTAGCCTGGATGCTTAATGCCTCATACTTCCAAAGACATACAAAGCAGACGGGCAAGAATTAACCAGAAATCGGGTTATAATTACATGAAAGAAATTCAGCTCATTTTCGAGGTCCATATAACTATTTTACTTTAAATGTACAAAAAACATATTTTTTTCTCAGACAGCTCATTGGTGCAGCACCTTTATTCTATTCTTTTTAAGGCCCGCCTCGCACCGCCCACCGTGTTCCTACACGGCTCTGTCAAGGTTTTTTGCAACCATGGCTGTATAGTTGTGACAACACAACAGAAGTCCTGATGGCTCCTTTAAAGATATATGTAACATTTCTGGATTCAAATATCTAAAAATGACAAACTAACAAGTGCATTTCTATTGGTCATCAGTAAGATAGGAAGTCAGGGAACATAGCCAAACAAAACTTGAATTACATTTTTAAAATATCATGTCGTCCATGAACATTCCTGACTGAGTCATGTTAACAGATTTTCCTCGGCAATGGTGGTTGTTTACCAATAAAGAAAACAACTCCCATGATCTCATGCTACTTGTGTTTTTTGCTTTGTTTTGATTGCCAGACCCCTAGTGGTAGAAATTAAAAACTGTGAATTCAAAGAAACAGCTTCTGGATACAAGCTGTGCACATTTCTCCATGAATTGAGCGTTTTTTTAGATTTTCACAGTATTCACTGTACAGTATATGGCATCTGGACCTGCTCTGTAATCAAAAAAGACAGGGGAATCTTGCTTTCGACAACATGGAGACCTTTAACATTTCGACTCTTAATGAGTTAATTTTCTTTCCCCGTGTATTTGTGGGCAGTGGAAATGGTTTCTAGATTTGTCCGGCATGCCACGGAGCATGAAAGCTATAACTGCACCCCTGAGTTTCACAGAGGAATGGTAACCATGCTAACAAGCCAGTGGAAGCTAATCCCACAATGTGACAACTGACTGATGATGAAAAATGGCCAATTAAAAACTCAAAATGTCAAGGTATCCCTACTCCCTACTTTATACAAAAAAGTGCGCAGGCTTTCCCGTTCACTCATTTCCACGGCAATCCTGCTGTATTATACTCCTCCATCACCAGGAGCAGAAGCGAGGAGGGAGCAGTGATACACACCGCATGATGAGGCTCCACAGGGGGGCCGGAACTCATCAGACCCCCACAGAATGTCGTATAGCTGGACCTATGTTATTCTCAAGAAGAAAAGAGCACCTGAAGGACAATCAGACTTTTTCCATTTCATCCTCTGAAACTCTCCTCTTCATTTCTCTCCCTTCAGCTTCCCATCCTTCTCCCTCTGTCACTATTTCTACAGTATAGATGAAAATCCACCCCCATGTCATCTTTTTTCCTCCTCTTTCTCACGCTCTCTGCATCTCTCTTTCTCGCTTCCTGGCTCATGCAGGGGTCAAGACAACCCAGCTGTGTGATAGATTGCAGAGTCATTCATGACCTTGCAGTGGGAGCCACACCCTCTGTCCCCCACCTCTTCCACAGCACGAATGCATGTGTGTGTTCATGCAGTTAAAAGCTGCACCTCACCACATATAATAACATTTCAACAATTTTTTTTTTGTTCCTTTGGTCAGCACCGGCACAGTTGTCACGTTACCTAACGTTTCTCACTGGCTGTCGCCCCTGACTAAGCTCCTCTGCAGCAGTATGGCTGTTAATCTTTCCCAAAAATAACCCCCAACATCATCTCACAGAGGCCGGCAAAACACTTGGTGAACGCTTGACAAAATGTGTGTCTTCTCTTCTGTTTTTATGTTGAAATTTCAGGGCTTCGCCAGGCACTTTTCTTCTCTTTGCTGCAGCATTAGCCTGAGGCTAATGTTCCCTCCTCTTCATGAAGACAGCATACAGCAGCAGCGTGCAGAAATGTATCCAGAATTCAGGTAATGTAACATTTACAGTTGAAACAAGTCGGTTAATCCATGAGTTGATCGACAGAAAAACTATTAAACTATTTTTCATTTCAGTAAAAATGCCCAAAATTCACCAGGTTCAGCTGCTCAGTTGTGACAATAGCCTGATTTTCTTTGTCTTATGTGACAATAATCTGAATATCTTTGGGTTTTGGCATGTTGGTTGTACAAAACATTTGAAGAGTTCACATGAGATCTTAGGTTATTGTGATGGGTAATTCTTAGGGCTACACAATATGGATTTTATTCAGTTGATAAAAAAAAAACAGTAATAACCTGCTTCTCATGGCATATAATTTTGCATCTTGAAAATGTATCTCCTAACTTGTAGTTTAAGAACATCTTAGAGGAAGAAAAGCTTCGGTAATCAGCAAAGAGGGATGATTTAAAATTCTATATCCATCTTATTTTTTCCTCTTCTTCTTCTTCTTCATCATCCTAAACCAACTTTCACGTTGCAACTTTCAGTAGCAACCTATTCGATCAAAGTTTGCAAGTGCTGCTCTTGTTTAGTCAATGAAAGAAATCTTTCTTCAAACTGTCTGCTCTATTTGTCAGCTAGACTTTTACTGATATGATAAAAAGCTCATACTATACATTTTCCAATATTGGGCCAGTAAT
>OMLP01005657.1:44397-62018 GCA_900302685.1 Spondyliosoma cantharus | reverse complement strand
ACGAACCCACCTCAATCACTCACCTTCCTGATGTGTGCCCATATCAACCTCACCTTCAAGCCTGCCCATACCCCACCCTCCCTCCACTTCTTCTATCATTCTCTCTCTCTCTCTCTCTCTCTCTCTCTCTCTCTCTCTTTGTTTTATTGTGCGCAACAAGAACAGATCATATTATTTCTGTTAAAAGAAATTATGTGCAGCAAGCTGTTGAGCAGTGAGTGAGGAGCAGGAAGGAAAGAGAGAGAGAGAGAGAGTTATTGTGATGTGATTGGATGAGTTGTTGAAGGGCGTGAAAGAAAATTTCAGACGATAATAAGCGAGGGGATTGTCTCTTAACCGCTTTGCGTTTTGACGCCAGACAGTCTTTGTTGGTGTTTTTCGTGTCAGATATGTGTCACACTTGGACGGTACAGCAGCAGCAGCAGCAGCAGCAGCAGCATAGGCTCACCGTGGTGCCTCAGCGTGCTGCGTTATTGGCCGGTCCCTCCAGTCGTTACCAGGGGCGTGGAACCGAGCGAGCTGAATGGGAAACGCATCGGTGTGCCTCGCTGCTGCCGTATTAACCTAAAGGGAGGGAGGGAGACGATGACAGGAGAAAACAGTTGTCCTCGTCAATTGGCGTTGATTGCCGAGGGGACGACAGGGGAGCTGAAATCTCCCACGTTTTAAAGCGCTCCGACTGGTGTTGAACTACACGCCCAGCATTCAGGAGCCACGAAGAAGAAGAAGAAGAAGAAGAAGAAGGAGCCGCGGAGAGACGCGGCATCGTTAGCTGCTGTATCCGCAATCGAGAGGAGGGATGCGAGGACTTGAAAGGACATAAATACGTTTTCCTCGGGGTTTTTTTTCACCCCCACCTCTCCCCCGTCAGGATGGGTTCTGTGCTCAGTTAGCAAAGGACGAAGTTGAATTCGAATGTCGTTGGGTTAGCGTGAAAATGAGGATAGAATGCAGATAGGGCGTTTTAAAGTGCACCTCTCAGCCGCGGACACTCGGGTAACGTTAGCAACGTTTTTCTAACAGTAGACCTGGCAGGTCCGCCCGGGTCGCTCACGTGAGTTTAGCCGAGGTGTAGTCGCTTTTCTTCGTTTTTTTCATTTGATTTATTTTTTTTTTAAACAAGGTGAGTCCCATTTTGCTTCAATGTAACTGTGATAAAATGTTTCCGACACTAACTAACCTCTTCCTACCGTCCAAACGTCTGTTATGAAATAGTGAACTTAACGTTAACTTGTGTCGTCAAAGCCAGTTTAGCTAGTTTCTCGATAATGGCTTCTGCTAACAGTGCGTTTTTGAACTCCTGGGCTCGTCTGTTCATCCACCTGCTTTCACTGACACCAACTAACTCCCAACTCCGTCGTGACTCACGCCCATTAAACAGATGTTTAACGTTATAGCTTTCAGCTTTGCCCTCCAGAGCAAGAAAATGCTGTGGTTTTGTTTCACTAACTGGCAACGTTTCTTTTGCAGCTCTTGATATCGGATGAAAATCTCGTCTATGTCATCCATCCCGGTGTTGTTAGGGGCCTCTGCTGGCAAACTGCGTCACCGAGTGGGCGCAGCAGGTATTCATCTCTAAAAAAAAATCTGCATGTTGGGAAGTCTAGCCATGGCACGAATGACCTGGAAACCAAAGTGACTGAACTTGTAACTCGCCATGGAGCCGGAGGCCAATTCAAACTCCGAGCCCCACCAGGAACTGAAATACCCATCTGTACCCAACTCTCAGCGCGAACTGGCCGTGAATATGTATGAGGCCATGGCTGATGGGAATGTCAATCTTGTGGACTCAGTAGTGAGAGGTGGGAGTGACCCCAGTGCATATCCTTCCTGCAGTTATCAGAGGAATGTGCATCAGAGATTCATCAGGAGAAGCCTTTGGTTCTCGGACACAGATGAGCAGGCCTACGAACCACCAGAGTGCGATAACAGGAGTAAGATCCTTAACATAAACCTGCGAACAATAGTGGACAGGACGCGGGGGACTACTTGCGGGATACAGGAAGGTTCGAGCACTGAAAGTCAAGGTGGGCAGAAAGACAGTGCAACAGAGAGCGCCAGTGCCGATGAGGAGAAGGAGAAAGGTGGGGATGCATTAAATCTTACATGCACTGATGCTGGGAAAGCTCCTATCAAGTCTGCCAGCGAGGAGAACGAGGAGGAGGCAGAGATGAAAGCGGTCTCCACATCTCCAGGAGGAAGATTCCTCAAATTTGACATCGAGCTGGGGAGAGGTTCCTTCAAGACGGTCTACAAAGGCCTGGATACTGAGACCTGGGTGGAGGTTGCTTGGTGTGAGCTGCAGGTAAAATAATTCAAAACTGAAACTCTCTGACACCCAGTTATAGCAAACGATGACAGGCAGCTTTCCAGCAACCATTTCTTTCAAATTCTTAGACTTGCAAGTAGGCATGAGAGACACGTACAAACAATAATCTAGTTTAGTGATGACTGTCTTCACATTTTTTGTTCTTTATAAGAATTAAATTCCTTTTCACCCAGTGATTTACATTATATTACCGGAGAAATGGCAGACACATACAGGGAACACTCTCTCTGTGCTCCCCTGTCTGTCGGTGAAGGTTCACACATCACCATGGTGTAATGGTGATGTCTTCGGGGAGCTGTCAATCAGCCAGAGTCTCACGAGAGACTCCACTTAGTTGCAAATGGGTTACCACTAAGTTTTAAATGGTTTCCACGGGAAAAGTGATTGACAAGCGTTTGCTGCTGACGTGGAAACACATCCCACCACTGAAGTATGGCGATCAGCAGTTTTGCAAATGCACAAGGAGAGTCTATCTTGTCTTGCATTACACAGACACAGGAGAATCGCCAGCTTAGACTGTGCAAAGGTATTAACTAATTATTTCCGTCCTTTGGAGACTGCAGTGGGTATTATCTCTCTCTCCCTCTCTCCCAGGAGGCTTAAGGGGGACTACAGTAAGCATGACTGCCCCCCCCAAAGAAAGAAACCCTGTACTGTGATTTGTTTTTCTTTCACCATTCAGATTAAATATCATTAAGCATTCATTTCCAGCCATTTTCATTCAACCGTCCTTCATTTTGCTGTAGTCATTCGCCCAGCTGATGATGACGGTGAACTTATTAGATGGGACAGTGCATGTGATGGCTGTGTGCGCTCTTGTCCCAGCAGTGTGTCGGCATGCTATGAGCCGTGCTACTCCCAGCCTCCCTCCCTCTGTGCAACAGGAGGTAGGCAGACAGGAAGCAGCTGAAGTGCGCTGTAGCCTGCTGGGAACCGTGTGGCGGTCCTGTGGCCTCAATGAATACTAATGCCTAGGGTACTGAAAACATGCTCCATCAGTAACCTGAGAGACTAAAGAATGCAAACGGTTTGATGCGTTGAATGAGCTAAATCTGTTTGTGTATGACGAGCGTCATAAGGCAGTAACACATCTCGCTGGATTCAGGTGATGACATGCCATTGGCTGGGAAGTAGAAAAGATATAGCAGAGCAGAACAGGATGACTTCACTTGGATGATGATGTCATGCAGACTGATGGTAGCGAGTGAGCAATCCTACATCTCCCTCAACTTGACAACTCTGAGCTTGAATTGGACTCGGAAGATAATAGGATGCAGAACCGGAAGCAATTTACTGCTTTTTATTCTCCCCTAGTGACACATAAAAACTCCCTCTAGTGGACAGTGAATAATAGATGTTAAGCAGTCACCATACAAATGATCCTTTCTCACAATCATGTTCTCATCTCGGCACTGTCATCTATTGTAGCTCTGAGCTGACATGCTTTGACTACAACAGTTGGAAAAAGAAAATACTACACTGATCTGATCAATGTGTTTAATCAGAAAGCTCTCTGGCTCATTAACTTAGTGTATCAGAACCATTAATTGTGCCTGAGTCTATCATTTCTCATGTGGTTCCATCTTACGATGATCAGAATCGCGAATCGAGTTGAACCATCTAAGTGGCTTATGACATTCTAATGATAATTGTTAAACTTTTAGGCAAATAATGTGTGGCTAACTAAGAGTGTTAATTAACCAAAGAAAACAAATTTTTGTTGTGTTTTCATAATTGAGGCTCTTCTCCTTGCTCCATTACATTACACTTTGACTGCAACTAAATGGGTATTTCATTTTTGACTAATCTGTTTATTGTAATTTAACTTTAAAATGCCAAAATTTGGGAAAAATCTAAAGTAAATCCTAATTTCCTCTAAGTCTAAATTGATGTCTTCAGATGACAGCTGCACCTAGTTGTTGACAAATCATTCAGTCTATCGATTAAAGAAATTTAGCCCAGCTTCTAAAATGTGTTGAATTTGTCTTAGACTATAATAAATCGATTCTCTTCGGATTTTTGGACCGTTGGTTAGAAGAACAATATAAACAATATGATTTTGTCTCTGGTGTTTTACAGACTAGTGTTATCAAAAGTATCAAAGGATCGAAATCCTCAGACTCTGATACAGTTGTGTCGAAACAATAGGTTGATTTAAAATTAAAGGGAGCAAATATATCTGTGTGCTCCAGTCCCCGACCTTGTTATATTTATCTTATAAAAAAAAATCTGAAATATTATGCCCCCAAAGTTTTTCCCCATGGTATTGAATAATGTATTAAATATTGATATTTTTGAAGGTGTTGTATCAAAGTTAGAAATTCCATCATCATGACAACACTGTTATCGACCATAAATCGAGAAAATAAATTGCTGATTTAATAGATGAATAAAATAAAGCCTTCCTTCAGATGCATCTCCTAACCAAGAAGTTATTCATTTTACTATTATAAAAGACCAATAGATCATTCACATCTGAGAAGCTAGAACCGGGGAGTTTTGGTGTTTTTCCATAAGAATTACAATTAATCAATAAATAAGATTTACAGATTAATTTGCAACAGTTTAATCAATTAATCCAGTGTTTTCCATTCTAGTCTTGGTGGCCAACTGTCCTGCATGTTAAAGATGTTTCCCTGCTCACAACTCAGCTGATTGAAACGATCAGTTAACACCATTTCAAAAGTCATGTCTGTCCTACAACACACCTGAAACACATGGCCATTAACGTACACTGAGTATCTGCATACTGTTGTAAACAGGAAGGATGTTGTATTCCCCCGATTGGTTGATTGCATCCTCATGGATAATTTGTCAGCAAAACATTGCAAGCACCCATTTGTCTCTCTTTTCCATCATCACTGAAAACAGTTTGCCAATAATTCTACAAACATTGATAAATGTGTACTTCTGCACCATCGTTTCCAAAAAGCTCACTTTCTGCCCGCCCAGATGCAACATTGGAATCCTTGTTTCTGTGTATCGGCTGGCTGGAGTATTCCAAAAGCTCTGTTTTCAGTGACCTGAAATGCTGTTTCTTTTGTATGTGTGTGCATACAACTCCGGGGTATTTTATGCGCCTGGATACATAGATGCACCCGTGTTTGTGTGGACTGGCTTAAAACATGTGAGATAGGCTACCAGGACCAGGATTGAAAAACACTGGACTAATCATTGCAGTGCTACTCATTTTTGACATTTCAATGTTTGCTTAAGTTACTTCAGCACACAAATCCACAATCAAAGTGCCATTTAATGTTTAGTGATTTGGACAAGGATTACAGTTGCTTCATTGTGTGATGTTGTACACTGAACATGTCCTAAACCTGAGTAGGTGTACTAAGCTCAGCCAGCGGACTCTTCATCTTAGTGCAGCAAATTATGTTTTATTGACTTTTGAAGTTTGTAACTTCAGTGAGAATTACTAGCATGCATAATGTTGTTTTGAGGCATGTAAAAAGTCTCTGTAAAGACAAACGTGGTCTGAGCCAAGAACCTACGCTGCCCACAATCACGCCAGATCTCTTGGTCATATTCAATTGCAATAGTACAAGTACAGTTATCAACTAGTCTTAAGACTGCCCACAAATTATTGGAGATTTTATGGCTGTGTTAAGCATATTTCCTCTTTAGTGTCACATGTAGATGATGCCAGCTTTGCCTTGTTGAGGAGGCTGTAGTGCAAGACAGAGGAGCTCTCTGTGAAAGAGATATGAGTCTGTGATTTTCCACTGTTTCCCCTTCTTCCAGTGGTCACATGGCTTTCTTGCCTAGAAATTTTAATCTGGTCCTGTGTTTATTCTCTCTGCCTCTCTCACTCCCCTGCCTCTCTCACTCCCCTGCCCCTTTCCTCCCATGCCCATCTCCCCCACATCTCTGTTTTCGTGCCAAGCTGCTGGCATAACACAGATGGCCGCAGCTCAGGCAAGGATGTTAATCTGAGAGAAAGATGCCTGTTGTGAGGTTTTCATTGTCGAGAGGAAACACTTCTTGTGTTTCTATTTTCCTCATTCTATCCTTGCTCACTGGAATTTATTTTTTAAACTTTGGAAACTTCCCATTTCTGCCAATTGTGGCTCTGTGTATAGATTTGTATCTCAGTGTTGAATGCTGTCTGCACACTCACAGACACCAAGTTTACTTCTGGCTTTTTTGCAGACTTCTCTGTGGTATTTGGCAGTGAGATTGTTGTTCTGTAGATTAAATCGGGTTCTAGTGAATTCAAAGCTTGCAATGATATCATGACCGTGATATGTGTTTGCTAGAGATTTGGCAGTTTTTAAACCAAACAAACCCAGCAAATGACACCATGAGTCATTGGGTCAACATCTTGGTCCCAAACAGTGGGTTTGGCTGAAATGATAGATTAGATTGAGCCATGTTATAGGATGTTAATGTGTTTTTGTGCATATTTATGACGGTCTCTTATGATTAACATGTACAGTGCTAACAACAACAACAAAAAACCCTTTTTGACTGCTCAGATGGCCAAAGGAAAACAACTTGAAGATGCTCAAGTGGGTCATTGGTTACACCCCATTTGGCTTTAAGGGGCCCAGGGAAGCAAGGAGCAGCCAGGCCCAGTGGCTGTAGCTAACAATGCCTTGTCAGCCTCATCTTCAGGCATGCCTTAGCTTCCATGTCAGTCAGCCAACCGAAGACCCAGAGGGGAAGGAGGACAAGTCTGTTAGAGCCACAGCAATGCAGCCTGTGGTATATCTCCAACAGGCTTCTTGGAAAGAGGCTAGTTAATGGAACATATATCTAATACATAGGAGACAGCTCAGAGTTGAAAAAGCAGAGCATGTCTGTCTTGACTGTTAAAACACAGCTTGTAGTTTTTAGTCATTTACTCCCACAGTTTTTGAAGGGGAAGGATGTTGGAGAATAAATCTTCCAAAATTGACTTTTATCTTAAACTAATTGAATGCCTTGTGCAACCAATTGTCTCATGTTTTAATGTTTAGCAGTGCCCCATTAGGACAGACATAGGCACACACCCTATTAAGTAGTGAAGTGGTTCAGTTTTCAGTGTTGTCAAAAGCAAGGTTTTGCTTATGTAGACAGTTCTGAGTATTCATAAGAAAATCCCCAGAATTGTTTTGTCAGTGTTTGTAAAAATTGTTAAGCAGATTCCAGACATTCTTGATTATTTGGTATGTAAAATGCCAGAAGCAGGAAATGTTCTTGATGTTATTAGATGTCTTGTTTTGCCCAAGATGGTCTAAACCTTTCTCAATATAATAATATTCAGTCAGCTAGATTAGTAACGTATCAAAACAAATTGGGGATTAAGGTTCTGTTGATTGAGTAATCGATCTATTAATAATTTCTATTCTAATATCCATATTTGCAACAAATGCACCAGGAATCTGACCTCTTGTATCCCTGTGTGTTCCATGTTTTTGACTTAAAAACTGGGTTTAAAAGGGGAAAAAACATCAATGGACATTCAATCTATCTATATAAGTGAACACTGCTTATTATTATGTGAAGTGGTCAAACTATGAAATTTGGTGCCCTGTATCTGCACATGACTGTTTGTTATAATACTATAGTAGTGTTTTTGTCTTCAAAATCAGAGGATTTAGTGAGCAACCTGTAGTTACCCTTGAACTGATGAATTTAAGTAAATGGCCTTTGACCTCCCTCTTCCCTGCCCCAGCAATAGGAAGTGTCACAACAGCTCATTAGGACTAGTAATCCCTTTTGGAATTTAAGATGGTTAT
This sequence comes from Spondyliosoma cantharus, assembly GCA_900302685.1. NCBI lineage: Eukaryota > Metazoa > Chordata > Actinopteri > Spariformes > Sparidae > Spondyliosoma > Spondyliosoma cantharus. The sequence continues at coordinate 53,960 of OMLP01005657.1, read as the reverse complement.
TTGTATGAACAAATCTAGAGCAACTCTGCATCCTGTTAAATCCTCCTGCTTATGCTCTGTGGTATGAAGACAAGGTTTACTTTTAACACACTCCAGATGACCTCTGCGTCACTAAGCTATTTACGTAATAATGAATGCACAACAAACTGCCATACAGTAGCACTTGTGTTGGAAGTCTAACTGTGAACTGTTAAGATTTGTTTTGACATCTCATTTTCATGTGTAAACCTTCTTAAGGAAACCTGAGAAGGCTAAATTCCTGTGCAGAGTTCTTGTCAAATTTATAGAAAGAAGAAAGCATAATAACTGGAAACTTAACATGGTTAACATGACATGGATCATTTACAGCCCTGGAGACAATGATTTTAAACTGCCGAGATCATCATTGGTACCCATCTACAGGGTGTTAGTGATATCGATGAGGTGCTGTTCACCCTGCTGGCATCAGGCAAAAGATAGAGTAGTATTTGCTGCTGTACTACCAGAGTGTGAAGCAGCTTCTTTCCTCAGGCAGTGAGACTCCTTAATTCATCCTCTGCAATCCCCCATAAATTAATAGTTCTTCTTGTGTAGCAGAAAGGTCTTCATCTTGCCTTCATCTTTGTCTTTTGTCCAAGGACTGTTGGATAGATGAATAGAGTTTTAAATCTGAGTTTTTACTGTTCATCTTAAGTAAAATCACTGTTTGTATTGTAATATTATATATATTATATATGTACATTTTGTACATATTGAGCATCTAGGTTTTTTTAATGTGTGTGTGTTTTATTTAGTTTTTTATTACCTGGCTGCTAATGAGGAAAAGGTTATACCAAAGGTGTGGCCTACTGAACTCTACTTTACCAGTCCTATGTTACATTTCCTGTGAAACCTAACAAATTAGCGTAATTTTTTCTTATTTTATTGGGCAGCACTGTAAGCTGCCACACCCTGCTGCTATGCAGTTTTTTTTTGCACAGTAGTTGCAGTCACAGTTGGAAGTGAAACATTCTTGGAAATTGGTTTTATTATTGATAATCTGGTCGGGTTATGGTAAAGGTTCTTTGGATAAGAAAGAGGGTTGCCTTTTAAATTCTTCTGCCTTTCTGTATACTATGTGGTGTTTAGTCTGGGTCAGTATTATGCTGAATCAAGGCTGTCTCTTTGGCTCTGTGCCCACACACTGCAGCGGCTGATAAAATTATCAAGGGAGGACGGACGGTTACCCCAGGTCGTCCAGTTTGGCTAAGGACATCTCTACCTAAAGCACTCTTCTCTGTCTTGTCTCAGCTCCAACCCAATCATTGGTGATGTGCAAGACTTCACACCCTCTACACTCTCACTTTTTGGCTAGCTCCAGTCCACGCTGGCTTCGTTAGGCTTTAGTCATTTACATGGGCATTGAGCAGAGTGGTGAGTATTTGTCTCAAGTTCAGTTCAGTGCCACCCTGGGTATCATAGCACCACAGGTATTCATAGCTAGCTGAATTAGCTACTGTATGGTTTTTACAATAGGTCTGATTATCTGTGTGTTTGGGCAGGAGTCTGTGTTGAGGATGTCAGCACCAGCTGTCGGGCCTGGAGTTCTGTTGAAAACGGTGGCCCCTGCCCGCTGAGAAGCCTTGTTAATAAATGAGAAAGCTATGGGAACATGGCCGATTTTATTGGAGTAACAATAAAGAATAATTGATGTCAGTGATTATTACACGTCAGAATTAATAGTCAGCTGACCAGCTGTCTAAGAAACTAATAGTTTCAGTACTACTGAAGCAGAGTATCAAGGAGACAAATGTTAATTTGGGTACATTGAATCTCACTGACTTCCCCTGTTCTCAGGCCCTGCACATTACTAGAACGAGGTTAATGGGTTCGTTTGGTTAGCCACTCATATTTGGGGTGAGGGTCTGGACATATCGTGATAAATTAAGTCAGTAGATGACAGCCTAAACGGTAATCACACTTGTTGAATATGTGGCATTTACTGTGAAATACAGCTGTGGCCCGGAGGCATTATGTTTTTGAGTTGTCCTTTCGTCCATTCGTCCACACCGCTGTCCGTCCAATTCTTGTGAACGCTATATGTCAGGAATGCCTCGAAGGACTTTGTTCAAATGTGCTATAAGCGTATTTTTGGACTCCAGGATGAAGTGATAAGATTTTAGTGGTCAAGAGGTCCCTGTGACCATGCCCTCCTATTTTTATGAAGATGATATCTCAGTAATGCCTGGAGGGAATTTCTTCAAACATGGCACAAACGTCCACTCGGACTAAACGATTAACTGATTAGAATTTGGAGATCAAGGTCCATGTAACCCTCAAATTCATAAGCTAATTGTGACAACATTTCACACAAATGTCTAATAGGACAAAACCTTGAAGCCATGACGTTTTTATATCTCAAAGCTTAATCGTCAACTACATTGTAAAATCATAATGTTTTGCAAAAACACTTTCCTGGCCATTATTCAATGCAATAACTGAGGAACAGAAGATAACATTGTGACCATACTTCAAATTTAGTTGGATAACGAGTTGCTGAGACTTATCTTGGGTGCCCACTTTGAAACTTTGGTGACATATTATGTAGTAGTTCTGTGCTGCCAGGTTGATAATGTGTTTGAGGCATTGCATATTTTAGAACTTGTTGCTCCTTCGTGTTCTGTCAGAATCAGTTTTCTTGGCCAAGCATGTGGACACATCAAAGGAATTTGACAATCTTAATCTTAATAGACATACAGCAGTCACCAACCACAAATACATTGGAGCAGCTGATACAGCCTCCAAATGAAGACGGCATGTTTTTCTGGAAATGATTCACTGTAATTATACATCACAATAGTAATATCTTCCATTTTGCCAAGAACAACACTAAATACGTTCTATAAATCTTTTTTGAAAGTCTTCACTGCATAGGTTGTATTGAGAGTCTTGACGGTAAACTATAACTTGACTGGTGCACAGAGGCATACAACCACGAGATGGAAACATGGAACCCACTCTCTTTGTCTCTTTCTCTGTTTCGCTGTGACTCTAGTTTTAGAAGATTGGAGTCCAGCCAATGCACTGGCAGACACGAATCACTAGAAGATACTTTGGATTTAGTGCTGAAAAGATTAGTCAATTACTCAATTAGTATAATCAAATCGCAACCAAATCAAGCATTCTGTGATTCAAACTACTCAAATGCGAGAAGTTGCTACTTATCTCTGGTTTACGTCATTGAAAATTCAGTACAGGCTGTTTGTGATTTTGGATTGTTGAATCAAACAATGTGAAAACATCAGCTTGTTCATGATGGCCATTTTCCCCTCTTTTCTGACATTTATAGACTAAATTGACTAAATCCCTGAATGTTTTAGATGTTTCCCGCACCATCACACCTGATTGAAATTAATGGATCATTATCAGACTTAAGCAGAGTTTGAAGTCGAGCTGATGATTTGAACACGTGTTTTGGGGCAGGGAATATTTAAAAACCTGTAGTGCAAGGGTCCCGGGGACCAGGATTGAGGAACACTGGACTAAATTATTAATTGAGTCAAATTAATCAAATAAATAATGGATAGATGAATCAATATTTCAAAAGGTTCTTACCCTAATAAGCGTATCATAGATATATCCATTATCTATGCATTTATGTATATTTAAGGATACACAAAAATGAATTGCAGGAAAAAAGGAAAAAACCCTTTTGTTTTTTTTATAGAACGTTAATTTCCGGTTAACTATTCCTAAATTTGTTATCCTATATTTTCATTCACAGTCATCTTCAATAACTGTGTAAGAAAAATATTGATATTACCAGAAACTTAGAAACGTATCTGATGTGTTAAACATAAATATTGATAACAGCATTGACTGACGAAAATCCAGCGTCAGTTAGTTTCTAAACAAGTCAGCAGTTGCATAAGCAGCATTAGTCTTTTGATGAGGCAAGTGTGTAATCAGAAATTTTTGTTTCTTTGTCTCTCTGTCAAAGAACTGTTTGTTTGTCAGCCTACGCATTTAGTCTGTGACAGGAAAGAGGTTTATAGAAGGTTTGTATGCCCTAATCCACATTGGCTAACTCCCGGTCACAATCAGCCAGACATTTCGCACCTCAACACCCATGCAACAAACATAAGTGCTTTTCACTATTGTCCACTTACAGATCATTTCGATCACAAATGCATATGTGATGTAACACTCCTTATGTTTCTTGTTAATTAGGGCTGCTGGAGGTGTGGTGCTGTCATACATCTCCTCATAGCTTCTCTTCATCTCTTCCCCTCATTGTTCTTATCGCACTCCTCTCACACCCAAACAGCAGAGTATTAATTTGGTCAGAGGGCTGATTTTAACAGTATTGTACCACAGTGGGTTGTCATCTTTGACTCGTGTTTCTGTCTTTCAGGTTTCTTCTTGTCAAGGCTGGTTGATACACGCACATCTTTTACTCTCTTAGCCTTTCAGCAGTCACGCCAGATCGTCCTCATTTAAAAAATTATTCTGTACCACACTTAATGCCAATATACCAATTATCACAGCCTGAGTGTAGAGGGGCTGCAAGTTGGGTGAAAGCAGTGAAATAGTGATAATAGAGTAACCGGCACAGCTGTAGGCCAAATTCTCCTGCAGTCATAACTGATGGGACACAATTCAGCTGCGGGCAGTCTGCTGGCTCATGGCTCCCCCTGCACCAGCTTTTGTTACAGCAGCGGAAGCACTGCAATACCCATCTGTTATGGAGGACTGGTGCATAGGGTGGCAGGATGGCCAACTCATTTTGCATACCTCCTTCAACCTGGCAAGCTGGCCTATCCCATATGGACTGCACAAATAATAGAAATATTGTAAACAAAAATGCCAAGCGCAATATACAAATCGCAGGAAGCTGCAATTTTTTGAAAAATGTGGAAAAAAAAAAGAAAAAAAAAAAGTACTTTAGTGTGGCAGAGATGTCCTGGCCTACAAAACTTTTTCTCGATGTAAGAAAACATGTTTGTTTGCTACCAACCCCAACAAATGTCACATAATAATTTAATTTATTACTAACCATGAATCATATCATAGTCACAATATCTGTCAATATAATCTCATTAAGATTACTTTCATTGTGTCCCAAGATTCCAAATATCGTCATTGAAATGTCTAAAAAAGCTGCGGGTAAGACAGCGTTTGTGTGATTTAGGCCTCCAAAAGTAGTATGAAGTGTTTTCCTGCGTGTATGAATTTTGACTGACCTTAAGCTGTTTATTGCAGTGTGAAAAAGCTACACTAAGACCGCCTTGCTCTGGTTTCTGTGTGCACTTGTGTGTTTGAGACAGATCTGTACAGAATCTGGTTTAGTTTGTTTTACAAGTACATCCTGGGGTGAAATATTTTCTCATTTAATCTCCTTAGCCAAATGTTGTGACACATATTTAGTACTCTGGGTTTAGCTGTCTAGGTTTTATAGTAGAGACTGTTGACAGGTCATTGAATATAAATCCGTCACACTATTGTTTCTAAGCCCAAATGATGTTAATCTGCTCCTTGTTAACCAAGGATCAAGATGAAGCCAGGTTAACGGAGGGAAAGAGGAAATGTAATTAGTTTCTTTCCACATCTTTGTGTTCCTAAGTTAACTTTTTTTCTCCATAATTGGGACTAATGCTGAAACCTGTTGCTCTACTAAGAAGTTTTCTCCTCTGAATGGAATAGCTGATCAAAGAGATTTGAACTTGAACTATTGATCTCATCGGGCGTACTGCGAGAACAATCCTTTGGTCAAACTGCACCACTTTCATTGTCTTGTAATTGAGAATCTTACAGTCGTTGTGGTTTGCACACTACATGACTGATCAGCGACAAGGGGTCACACATTGCAAGATAACATGTGAGACATGATAAAATGGTATTACCCGGTTGTTTGTGCACTGATTTGCAGGAGCAAGGATTCTTTTTGCCCTGAAAACGTGAAACTGCTCGCTCGTATTTGGGTACAGTAAGGGTGACATGGTAACTGAAATAAATACTGAAAAGATTGTCCGATGTATTCTGCAAGAAACTTTAATCTATTATTCTCCTCCATATGAATAGGTTCATAATGAGACTGGGTTCAGAGAGCCCCTGCGAATGACAGTGAAGGAGAAAGGGAGAAAAGGAGAGCAGTGTAGCTTAGTTCACATATGGGAGTGAATTTTGATTTGCCTTTGATCCGGGGCTTTTTGCTTTTCTCGACAAGCTTCAAAAAAACATTGGCAACTGGAAAATTAGGACCAAAAGTCTTGTAGTGTAAACTTGGCATTTGGAGAACTAGATAAAACCAGTTGGATGTTGTTTAGATGGTAATTTGCGTCAGCTGCTTCGCCATTTTATAGAGCCAACCAGGCCAGTGTCCAAAAACATTATATTCCTTAGATTTCCTACCAGAGAATAAAGCCCATTTGTTTACTTCTATACTTTTCCACTGGTCTTTTCACTTAAATGTGAGTGAACTATAAAGCATTACACCAAAGTTAAAAGATGGATCATTGATTAGGGGGGCATTTTCTGGGGTTTAAAATATAGTTCCAGTCCTGTACAATTTTAGTATGACTGCCAAGTAAGGCTTCTTGCTTTTTATCAGTTAACAAAATTTACCGTTTGCTGTGTATCTCCCTTTTTGGGGTCATAGTTCAATATATTATTGGTACAAGAGGGAAAACATGTAGGAATATGTAAACATTCAGCCGTGGCTCGTTGGGCATAATTCTTACTGTATCAGTTGAGGTATAATTCGGATGAATTTACATACATTTACATATCGTACCTGTTCCTCTGTACCTTTTTTGCTGTAACTAACCTGGAAACTGTCATGCTCCCAAAGTGGATCGAAATGTCGTGGGATGATTTTTTAGGTCACAGTGTGTACAGAAGCGAAGAATGCCTAATGTCATGTGCCGAACGTCCTGCATCGAATGGTTCGGGGCAAAAACATGCACTGTTATACCGCTTGTTTATAGAACACAGCAACATAAAAATCATGAAGACAGTCCCAGCACTTATTAAGTATTTCAGACATCTGGTTGTTTTTATACCACTGACATTTTACAGTAATAAAGTAATAGGAAGTATGTTTACATGCTGTAAACCTGCTGAATCTGTCCGTTTCTTAACTAAAGTTGTGTAAGAGTTTGACACACTTAATTTAAATTGCCTGTCTTGTTGTAGACCTTTTGTGTTCAGTCATGAGATGGGAAGAACCTTGATAAATGTATGCATTTCTAAAGCCGCGTGTGTCTGGGCGCTTGTGTAGTCTGTCAGATGTGTCTTACTGTAGATTGATGCTCCAGAGAGCCCAATCCTTCCCCTCTACTATGGGCAATCTGATGCTATTAGCAGATAATCAATAGTAGACACTCATCCTGCTATAGCCCCCACAGTCCCTGTGGCACTTCACTGCAATGTTTTTTATATCAAGCAAAAGAGCCCCCCTGAAGAAAAATCTGCTGTGTCATTCTGTTAGTGAAACTATGTTTTGACTCCTACACACAATTGTGCCTGTGTTGTGTTTGTACACACAATAGTGTGTTTGTGATGTTGTTTGAGCATGACGAGTTGGTTTTGGGTATTTTTTTATGCTTCTGTTCATGGGAGAAATTCCAATTTAATGGAAAATCCTTTGACATGCTTGCAGAGCTCTCTACAGTTTAGTACTTGTGTTCGTTGGAGAGCTGAATATTCCAGAATAATATACACATGATAATTCTCATTGTTTTGCAGATTCTATTGTGTAATGTGTTGCGAATCGGCTCTCTGCATGAGTTTGATGGGCCATTAATCAAGCTTGATAAGCGATGCTGAATACATTACACATGCTGGATTCCCAGGTTGTTTTTTCTTAAAGAGCATACAATGCAGGATTGGTCTGTTGCTGTTTGTAAGCAAACAATTCAAGGATGCACTAAGCAATTGTGGAGTAAGATAGTTGATTGATGTCTCATTCCCAGGTCAACAAATACCGATGCTTTCGTTTGGCAAGCCACTAACCATAATGTCAGGGTTCTGAGGGGAGCCAAATGAATTGTTAATCATCCCCTATTTCCCACACACAGACTTTACTTGGGCAGGTGCCCATTATATTAACAGGTGATATAAGGATATTTATTGACCCATTTTATAATTTTTTTACTTTGTAAAAGAACAAAACCATCTGGGAACGATGATCAATCTCCCCTTGCTCTACCCGTCCATCAACTGACATTCACACATGCTCTACAGAGAACCACAAAGAGAGAGATTTTCTCTGGTATTATATCAGGGACGCTGCAGATACAGACCCCGCCACACACTTGAGTGACTATAGAGAGGGAGTTTTCTTTTGTATGAGAGTATATCATTTGTTTGTTTTTTACAGGAAAATCTTGCATAATCACATTACATGTTTCAATAATTTAAGCATGGCAGTTTTTTTATCTAGTATGTATCCAGTTAGACTTGCATATTGTGTCTTTGACCTGGCTCGAAAATTGTACTGAACAACAAAATGCTTGCAATGTACGGCACCTGGAGAGATACCATCTAACAGTGCATACCGTACATTCTGTTGCATAGATGGCCTCACTGTAACTCCAATTTCAAACTAAGGTTGTGTTTGTGCCATGCTCTACCTATGGAGTTATATAATACATTTCTGAGTATTTCAGTATCGGACAGGGAACCGAGGAGAGATGTTTATATCTGGCAACTTTAAGTCTTATCTACCCTTAGATCCCCAGGAATAGAAGCTGACCTGATGGCCATCTTGCCACAATAAGGGGGCTTTCTTCTTGATTGGACAGTATGCCTTGATGTGACATGTGACATCAGGCCAGGAACTTGACTTGAACACATAGTTTTGCAATTACATGGTATATTTCACTTGCAGAGTTCCCAGGACTAATATTTTAATCTATTACCAGAGGTCCCTTGTTGTAGTATCTCAGTCTGATATGTCTGTGTTGCTGTATGAACTACTATAGCTGTGGAACTACTAGTTCTCAGCACCCAGATATAGGGGGTGGCAGCATGGCAGGACACAGCTTTATAGATTGCTTCCTGCTAATCTATTTTTCTTGTCGTTGCAGCCAGGTATATTTTTCTTTGTGTCTGTTTAACCTCGCCTGGGTGGCTCCACACTCTGCTGTGGTCAGCTGAGCCTTTTCTTTTAGTGAAGTGTACACACTTGATAAGATTCTGAAAACATACATGCACACAAACGCAACATTATGTTTGCAGCACCACACTGATTTTAAATGTAATGCAATAATGAGTCACACTTGTTAAAAGCTCGCATCCCTCACAGTAGCTACGAAGCAGTTAAGGACTCACATACTGATGCTTCTGTGATATTCATTGTCTGTGTATGTGTGTGTGCGTTGGGAGTGACATTCTCATGGTGTCTCAATGTGTATCTGTCTGTGTATCTCGCCCTGCTGTGCACAACACCTCTGAGCTTACATGTGGCTTCTGAATTATGTAGAAGCCCCAAATTCTGCTGAGAGGGAAAACAGAAGTGAGAGAGCAAATGGAGGTGTTTGTGTGTGTGTGTGTGTGTGTGTGTGTGTGTGTGGGTGTGTGATTGGGACTTGGGGAACACTCTG